>PVJA010053125.1:0-12121 GCA_004027025.1 Myocastor coypus
TTAGCTGCCTCCACATCTACTTTATATTTTTAAAAGTGGAAAACTTTTAACATGTAGGAACTCATTCCTAGGGGAGTTTTAATAATGTCTAATATTTTAACAAATGCCAAATATTTTGACAGCACAGTATAAGAAATTATAAATTGTTTTGCAGTGGTAATGAGTGAAGCAGCAGATTATAGAAAAAAAGTAAAGAAATGTACTAGGGGTGAAGGCAAATAGTACTGCTGGAATTATTATAGATGAAACAAATAGTTCTCTCCATAGTAACTTCCAAATTGAAAGTGTAAGTGCTTCATGAATAGCTTTGTCTCAAGCATAAAGGAAAATTAATTTATTTCTCTAACATGTTGAAAAATTAAAGTACATATAAATGTGTGTATGTATTTGATACATGGTCTCACTGTGCAACTCGTATGTGTGATTTTTCTGCTCTCAGCAACCCCCCAGCACTGAAGTGGTCTGCATGCCATTCAGTATGAAGGATTGAACCCAGGTCCTTGCACTTGTAAGGCAGGTCCTTAGACTGCCAAGCTATTTCCCAATTCCAGTGTTTTCTATTTTTATATCACTTTTTTTTCCCACAAACTGTTTAGAGTACAAGCTTCATGGGCATAGGAATTTCTGCTTAGCTATTTTCCACTGTGTCTTTGATAACTGAAACAATGCTGAGTTATAGAAGAAAATATATCCTCCCTAATTTCAGTATTCCTTTTCATTATGTTATAAAGTTCTGAGATCTCACATGCAGTAGTAGGAAACATCTACTGCTGTCATTCAATGTTCAAATCCCTATAGCATGCCTTTGCCAAGAGGATATCCTACTGGCTTTGTGCGATTTGCCCCTGGTAAAAAATTTTACCTTCCTAGGCAATGCACCACTCTCTCTAGAGACTGCTGATTCATGGGCCTCATTTACAGTCAATCAATCAAAATCTTTCACTTTCCTGGTTCTTTAGCCTGGGATCATGGATAAGGGATCTAATATTTCTTCCATGTATCTACTCTTCGAATATTTGAGAGCAGTTAACATCTTCCTTTCCCCAATTGATGCACATACTCAATATACCCAAGTATAGTTTTTTTAAATTCATTTATTTATTTATTTATTTATTTATTTATTTATTTATTTATTTATTCTTATTTTCTTTGGTACAGGGAGGTGAACACAGAAACTTGCTCTTGCCAGTCAGATGCTGTGCTGCTGACCAAAACCCCTGCCCCATTATTTTCATTTTGGCTGTTTGCTCTCACTGTTTTCTTACAATATGGAATACTCTTCCAAACACAACAGTCTGAATGTAGCCTGATGACCCTAGGACTAAATGTTCTCTTGTACATGGACTTGATGACTAAGATAATGTCTGTTATATCTATATTACAATATATTTTTTGCAAAGAGTAGTGTAAAATAAAACCTCAAGCAACTTTTGAGTTTTACTCTACTCTGTTTTGCCCTCAATCACTTGGCATTTTGTACTTAAGAGTGGAGTCTTGCATTATCATTTAGATCTCTATTTGTTTTTAAATTCTAATGTACTATCATAGAGATATAATTTGTGTATATTCATCTATTGTATTAATTTAAATACATCATGAGTTTTACAGATCAGAAATACAAGTTTTATTACTGGAAAACTTATACACTCTCCTGGGTAAGAGATTGCGCTTAATTATTTCATTGTTCCCTTTCCAAACTTAGGATTTGGCTGAAAGAAACTGATTAACAGAGACCTGATGCACAGAAAGAACTCTGGACATGCTCAGAACTCTTGGAGAATGATAGGACTCTGCATCCAATAACTTCATTGTCTCAATGTTATTACTGAGGCTACTATTTAACCCACATTTTAGCATTTAAAAATGTAGATATAATGATAAATATCAATGCCTTGATGATATATTTTAGTATACTTACAGCTTTTTTAATTTTTTTAAAAAAATTTAATTTATATTTATTTATTTATTTATTTATTTAGTCTTTTTGAGACAGGGTCTCACTATGCAGTTGAGGCTGGGCTTGAGCTCACTTTTGTAGCCCAGGCTGGTCTCGAACTCACACTGATCCTCCTCCCTCAGCCTCCCAAGTGCTGGGATTACAGGAGTGAGCCACCATGCCCGGCTTACAGTTTTAACAATTAATAAATTTTAACCTCTATTTTACACTCACAGCCCAAATTACAACTTTTTTTAGCACTTAATGGAAAGTGAGTAGATGTCAATTAAATGAATTGAACATTTTCTTTCAGTGTAGTTTTTCTATGCACATATTAATGAAAAACAATCTTCCTGGGTGACGTTCACAAAACAATAAAAGGTTTAAGCTTTCTTTCTTCAACATTTATAACATATTAATTACAGAAATGAGACATACAGAGTCTGTATCTGAGTCTGTATCAGATGGAGAATGTCTCTTCCTTTTGGGGTTTATGTTCAAGTAAATTGCAAGTAAACTTCTAATATAATAGTGAGAATTAGGTTGGTAGGGCTGGCTATCTAAAACTGAAGGAAAATAAATGACAATTCTATAAACAGCTTCAAATATCAATTAATAGATTTCACTCTGTTAAACAAGAATTGGCTGAAGAATAAGGTAACCTCATAGGTACATGAAAGCTTGGATACATTTTTTAACTTCTGCTGGCTTTACATTATTGTGTTTATGGAAGTAAAATATAGAAAGATAGGTTAATCTACAATAATGATAAAATGCTGTAGTCTTTGGAGAAGTTTGTGGACTATTGGGTGCACTTGTTCTCAATGAGGGTGAGATGTTAATAAATGTGGATACGTGACATAGAAAATTGTGAACTACAGTTAAGGTCAAGGGTGCCGTACGCTCTTAATTCAGCAGCCACGAGGTCACCAGACTTGCTCTGGCCGTGGATTTTGTCAAGGCATTTTTTTTGGAGGGGTGGCATAGGGGAAAATTAATTATTAATAGAAGAAAAAGAAAGCTTTCAAAACATCTTCTTATGAACAAATTTCTAACTAAAGAAGATAGGACTTGACAATTTGCTCTTACACATATAAATACTGTATCAAAATTTAAACTTCCTTCAAGAAAGATACATGATAAACCATTTAAAACTTGGAAACAGTGGATGAAATTCTTTAATACATTACAGATATGTTTGTAAAATTTGCATATTCACTTAGTATATCTGTATTTACATAATTCAAGATCTGTGACTTATTTTATGGAAGTAAACTCAATTTGGAGGAAAACGCTAAGTATGAAAATTAGTAAATAATCATATTTTAATCATCAACAACACATTTTTCAAATTAAAAGAAAAACAAGTTTGCATTTTTCTAGGATGGCATACAAGAATTCAAGGGTGTTGGAATTTCTTATTGAAAGTACTTGTTGAATAAAAATAAGCATTTTAAAGTTTTTATTATTACCTCTTAATCTCATGTCAAACTAGACAAGATGAAGACATTCTTTGATGTAAAAAAGACTGGTCTTTAATTTTAGCTTAAAGTTTATTTTATTTTTAAAAATGTGCTTTGTGAAGTGTTAAAAAATGAAATAATTCCCAGAGAAAGAAATGTGATGTCCAAATCAAGAAAAATAAGGACACTATCAGGGTCTATGAATAGTGTGAGTTTTTTTTTTTTTTTCTTTCCTCGTTAAACTTTGTTTTACTAGGTCTCAAAATTCTGTGACAAATGTTTGGTCAAGTTGTTTCCATTAAAATGTAGTAATTTTAAAAACTAGTAACTTAAAAACTGCTACACACAATACACACACACACACACACAAATGGTCTACAAAACATTCTCCTTTCTTTCTGAAGGTTTTATGATGCATTGTTATCTTTAACCACTATTAAACTTAAATGGCCAATTCGGAGAAACAGTTCTGAGACCATTCTTCCGCCACTGATTGAGGCTGAGGTGGTAGGTGTTAGGGGTAATATTCATTTAGCCTTCTGAGCTTTCTGGGCAGACTTGGTGACCTTGCCAGCTCCAGCAGCCTTCTTGTCCACAGCTTTGAGGACACTCACAACAGTTGTCTATCTTATATCGCAAACAGAGAAATTACACAGAGGTGGGTAGTGAGAGAAGCTCTCGACACACATGGGCTTGCCTGGAACCATGTTGACAATGGCAGCATCACCAAATTTCAAAAACTTGGTCCCATCTTCCAGCTTCTTACCAGACTATCGATTAATCTTTTCTTTCAGCTCAGCAAACTTAGAAGCAATATGAGCTGTGTGACAATCCAGGACAGGGGCATAGCCAGCACTGATCTGGCCAGGATGGTTCAGGATAATCACCTGAGCAGTGAAACTAGCTCCTTCCATTGGTGGGTCATTTTTACCGTCACCAGTAACATTGCCATGGCAGACATCTTTGACAGATACATTCTTGGTTCTTGATGTTGAAGCCCACATTGTCCCCAAGAAGAGCTTCACTCAAAGCTCCATGGTGCATTTCAACAGACTTGACTTCAGTTGTGACCTTGACTGTACCAAATGTGGCCATCATGCTGGGTTGAGAACACCAGTCTCCACTGTCCCTGCCCACAGGGTCAGTGCCAATACCACCAGTTTTGTAGACATCCTGGAGGGGCAGTCGCAAAGGCTTGTCAGTTGGTGGAAGGATGCAATCCAAAGCTTGGGTGGTACTGCTGGCATTACCGTCTTTACAGATGACCTTCCATCCTTTGAACCAAGGCATGTTAGCACTTAGCTCCAGCACGTTGTCACCGTTCCAACCAGAAATTAGCACAAAAGCTACAGTGTTGGGGTTGTAGCTGATTTTCTTAATGTAAGTGCTGACTTCCTCAACAATTTCCTCGGATCTCTTGTGGCTGTTGGGTGGCTCTGTGGAATCTCTTTCGTTAACACTGACAATTAGTTGTTTCACACCAAGTGTATAAGCATGCTCATGGGTCTGCCCGTTCTTGGAGATAGCAGCTTCGAATTCACCAACATCAGCAGCAACAATCAGGACAGCACAGTAAGCCTGAGATGTGCCTGTAATCATGTTTGTGATGAAGTGTTTGTGTCCAGGGACATCAATGATGGTCACATAATACTTGCTGGTCTCAAATTTCTACAGGGAGATGTCAATGGTGACACCACGCTTGCACTCAGAGTTCAGCTTGTCCAAGACCCAGGCATACTTGAAGGAACCTTTCCCCCATCTCAGCAGCCTCCTTCTCAAAATTTTCAATGGTTCTCTTATCGATGCGACCACATTTGTAGATCAGATGGCTGGTGGTGGTGGACTTGCTGGAGTCCACATGTCCAATGACAATGATGTTAATGTAAGTCTTTTCTTTTTCCTTGTTGGCTGTGATTTAGTGGTGATTTTCACCACACCTGTGTTCTTGTGGCAAACCCATTGTGACAAAGAATAGTGTGAGTTTTTAACCCTCCTTTAAAATTTTTTATTTAATATTAATACACGTTTGCAGTCCGTAATGGTTACATCCCTTGTGGATAGTTGGTAGATATACATGACACATCTCCATTCTTTTTTAATCCCTCTATTCTCTCTCCTTCCTCTATCCATCTCTTGATTCATTTTTCATTTGTAAAAGATTTTCCCTTTTTTCATATTCTTTTTATTTGTTCTTTATGTTTCAAAGTTTCATATAAGAAACCATGAGATATTTAATCTTGTGTTTATTTATTTATTTATTTCACTTAGCATTATGATCTGAAGGGACAATAATTTTCCTGCAAATTATTACAATTGATGTTTTGCATAGCAGAGTACTACTTCATTATGTATAAATAAAACATAATAGTTCTTTCCAGCAATAACTGTTATGAATTGCAATTCTGGAAACATTAATGTACGTTTATTACTGTCATAAGATGTCTGACTTTTACGAAGGTATGTGCAAGGGGAATAGTAGGATCACATGCAATTTTTAGTTTTAGTTTTTTGAGAAATCTCTGTAGTGGCTTCCATAGTAGTTGTACTGTTTACATCTTCATCAACTATGTAGGAGAGGTCTTCTTTTAATATATTCTTGCCAGAATTCATTAGTTGGTTTCTTGGTGACAGCCATTCTTCCTAGAGTTAGGATATAATCTCACTGCTATCATAATTTGTAGCTTTCTACTGGCTGTAAATGTGAAACATTCTTTCATTTATTTACTGGCCATTTCTACTTCTTTTGAGTGATGTCTTTTCAGCTCACTTCACTTTATTTTCACTGAGTCTTTTAATTTGTGGAGGTTCCTGAGTTCTTTATATATTCTTGCCCTCTGTCTAACAAATATCTGGCAAAGATTTTATTGGAAATTTTTCTCTCTTCCTAAACACCTACCAGTTTCATGTACACCAGTAAAACAGCATACTCCTGGGTCAGGGAAGGGATGGTTTATTCCTGACAGCGGTAACAGTCAACACTTTAGCAGCATCTCTGAGACCCCACTCCCTTTAGGGTGCTATGAGAACTGCTAGTGTTATAGGCAGCTAAATTAGATGGGCAGTCAGACAGGGCCAGGCCCTCAAGGAGATAAGATAGAAAACAAGGTGATTTTACAGCTTTACAAAAGACAGATACCCCTGCTGTCGGCCAAATCTCACTTCCCTAGGAATGTGCATCAGGGATTGATACTCTAAATAGGTACCAATCACCTTAGAAGAGGCTAAATGAGTCAATAACCCAACCCCTAACAGGAAGAGACCCTGTTCCAATTCAAGCCTGCATGCTACATGACTCCCTTCCTCACTTCATAATGGCTTTAATCAATTTTACCTGAACAATAGTTCTTGTAACCTCATTAGTTGACCATAGTTTTGTCCCTCCTCATGCCCACTTAAGTGAGTTTCCATGGTTTTCACCTTAGACCCACCCCACCACGTGGTTTTGCACTATAAAAGTTATGGAAGAGACAGCTTCCTGGGCACCACTCACTCAGCACCCCCCCCCCCCGTCCTTCTCTCCAACAGGTGCTTTCTTTCTCTCAGTAAATATGTTCTGCTCATTACCTCCATTTGTTCCTAAAATTCATTCTTAGGCTTTAGAGAACATGAACTCATCCCAGGTACTTTTCTGGTTGCTAGGTCAGTTTTCCCTATATCATTTGGAGGATTCTTATTGGAGATCATCCACCCCAGATCAGTTTTTCTTCCTGTATCACTAGCAACCCTAGAACATGCATGGAGGTTTGAAGAGAGAAACACAGATGTAAGGGAACTTGAATCTCTTAAAACCAACTCTAAGGATGCCAGTGCTTTGCTCCAAACAGGCCCCATCTCATTCTTCCAACGATGCTTTATGTACAAGCATCTTCAAAAGGACCATTGACTGAGAGCCCAAGGCAGGAAGATCTCAAGACTGTTGTCCACCTGGACCACATGATGACTTATTAACACCATGTTTTAAGTTTTTCAGTGCTGAGCTGAGGATTTCATTTTATTTTATTTTATTTTATTGACACTAGGAATAGAACTCAAGACTTTGTGCTTGCTAGACTATATCTCCAGTCCTAAAACTTTTTTAAAAATTATAAAAGAAAAAGGTTGGGTCCAAACTCAGTACAGAAGCCCTGGGTTTCAAGTTCCTGTACTATACCTTCCCCCAACAAGGATAGTCTAGTCCAGAGGCAGTGAGGCAAGAAACCAGAAGAGAATGGCTGCCCAACAGAAAGATTTGGATTCCATTTTTTATTACACAAGGTTAGTAGTATAGTGATTCAGTGGAAAACCTTTTATGTTGAATGATGATTACTAAAACTTCTCTTACATTTTCCTGATGTGCAATTATTTGAAATAGGTTAGAATCTTCATCCTTTTAAATAATGGAGGTAATTTAACCCAGAGGAGTTAAATGGAATTATATAAAGTCACATAGTGACTTTCTATCAAAGGAAGCACTAGTATGTTCAAAGACAAGTTTTAAGCATACTGAACTAACTAAAATTTTTATTTAACTTCTAATCTTGAATGTGGAAGGCTGAACATTCCTTAAAATTATTTTGTTGACTTATAACATTTTTATTTACAGTTGAAATTTGAAATGTTCTGAGTCATCTATAAAACCATGTAATCGTTAATACAAATGACCTATGGAATTATCATTGTTATTTTTTATTTTTATTTTTAGTTTTTGCAGAACCAGGGATAGAACTCAGGACCTTGTATTTCCCAGGCAAGCATTTATTCTACTGAACTATCTCCTCAGCCCCAGTGGATTATTTTTGATAAGAAAGAAAGATATATATTAGTCGATAACACTTGGGAATGCAAGGTGTGTCTTACACTGGAGGATACACAGTGTACATACAACTTTGTCAAAAAAGTCAAGTTGAAATGAGTCTGGTGTTTCAAAGCCCTTCAATAGTCATAACTGAACTAGGCTTGCCTTTGTGAGACCTCATGTGTGTGTAGTCACACATTTGATGAAGAAATTTGTCAACAGTCTGTATTTGTAAACCAGATGTTAGCCTCAGTTGTGCAGTCATGCTCACAAAGCAACTTTTAGGGCATCAGTCAGTTCAGACTATAAACTCATATGTATTTCGTATATTTTTTATTAAATATTATGAGAGCTAGAATACTTTGGGTTAGTTCAACATGTTGTGTGAACATTTAAAGATGAGTTGCTTTTTTTGTCCTTTTGTGCAGTAGAAAATTTACTCTGTTCAAGGTTTTAAGGGATACTTTCTAAGTTCTCAGGGTCATGCGTGACCTGCTTGCTGTCTCCTTAGTCTTATAAACTAATCATCCATTACCTATGATTTTTATTCAGTAGCAATCAAAATGTACAGATTACCTAGAAAGACTTCTAAGACTCAGCATGTATTTATATATTAGTTGTTGCATCAGTCATGATTTTCTTTTATCACTAAGTAGCTTTCAACCGCTCTCTGTACTCTGCTCTCAAATCATTTGGTACAGGGCAAAAACTCTAATATAGCATACATCATAGTCTTGTACTGTTTTAAAATTCTGTTTTAACATCTTTGTCCCCAGGCTATATTATTCATTTTTGTGACATTAGTTTCTATCACCAATGCTAGCACACTGTTATTTGTGCAGTAAATATTTGTTCATAGCATGAATGAATGAATTTTAATGTCACCAACAGTTTTGTTTAACTCTTATTCCTGGTTGCTTTAGAACATATGGAAATTAAAACAGTAAGTAATTTGAGAAATTTTAAAATTTTGTATTACATGTTGAAATATATCTCTTTCAAATATATTGTTTGTAACCATTCCAGGCCCTTGAAGCAGTTCAAAATACAGCATTTGGGAAACATTCAAAACAAAACTTTGCCAGAGTATAGGAGGAAACAATTGTAAAAGATGATGTATACAAGTTTTTAAGTTGTTCATAGTTGCATGTTGTATAATGTTTGAAAATAGGGAAGAAAAACATTGATGATGAAATGAAGTTACATTTATTTCTGTGCTTATCTCAAAATAAGCATGTCAATTACTTTATTAATTGATTGGTATGCAGATGTTGGCTTAGTTTAGTGGGGAATTAAAGTTGCAAATTATAGCTTTACTGAGATATAATTTACTTACTAAAATTTACGTATTTGAAGTATAAAATTTAATGAGTCTTAGTATAGTCATAGTTTTTCAACTATCACTGCAATCAGCATAGGAGATTGTCTTTGCTTGAGAAATAAACTACCCTCAGCAACAACTCCAAATTTTCCTAAAATGTCTTCCATTGTCATCTTAGCAACCATTGAAGTAGTTTGTATGTCCTAAGTTTTTTTGGATATTATGAATGATATCACACAACAGATACTCTTCTGTGACAGAGCTTTTTCACTGAGAGTAGTATTTTTAACATTTGTCAAGGTTGTAGATGAATCATTATTTTATCCCTTTATTGCCAAATCATATTCTATTGTGTGAATATTATTTACAGATAAGTACCTACTTTTGAATTATTAGACATGTAAGTGGTTTCTAACTTTTGGCTTATAAGAACAATCAAGTTATGTGTATATGATTTTCTTTCTCTTTAGTATATAGTGTGTAATATAATTGCAGTCATGTGCTAGTCAAAATACTTTCTGAAGTGGCAATACTATTTAACATTCTTGCCAGCAGTGTAAGGTAGTTTGATTTTTCTATATAGAAGTTTTAAGAAAGGATCTTAACTAATGTTTACAAATAAGTGAAATAAATCAGATTCACAGGTGTAAACATTGTATTGTCTCCTTAGTATAAGAAACTGAAAGAATAAATAAGTTCTAAAAGTTACAATGAATACTGTGAAAAGGAAAGAAACTGCTTAAAAGGACAGAACTGGGATGGGGAAAAGGAGAAGGACAGAATATATATGAATTATCTAAGATAATTACACTGCTAATTTCTATTAGTTAATTGACAGGAAAAGTTTGTATTTATATTATTTGATTGGTTTTACATTACCTATATTTGGTAATCTGGGCAACTACTTTGAATATAAGAATATGCAACATAATTACCATCGCTAACTTCCTATCGTCTTGTTTTGAAATTCTGCATAATTCTTATTATTTTTAAAAGTTTATCTTTAAAACCAAAAGAAATAAGAGCATTTTGTAATGAAAATAAACTCATTATTATTTTGGAAAATGTAGTTTATATTATTTAATTGCTATCATTTACAGAGTGCCTACTCTAATGTGCATTAAGCTAACCATTTTATGTGTTATCAACCATTTAATCCTTTTAATAATCATATAACACTGATAAAAATATTACTTTTACTGTTGGGGATTGTAAAGCACAGAAAACTTACGTGACATATTAAGAAAGTTGAAGAAAGATGTAATTCAGGTATCCTGACTTGAGAACCTTTTTATTTGAACTTGGCTTATCTTGTCATATTGTGAGTGACTCATGTTGCTTGTGCAGATATCTGTTAAAGTTAAAAAGTATTGAGAAATTTTAACTAGAACTTTGTATGTAAGTTTAAGAAAAAAGTCTTATAAGGTTTCTGTTTACTAACCACTTAAATTATTATTTTGTTAACTATTAATGATTATTTTAAGTCAGTAAAAGCCATCAGATATTGATTTCTTATGCTAATGTATTGTAAATTGTTATATCTAATCATTTCTTATGCTAATTTCATAAGATTTCTGCTTAATGTATGCTACACACTTTCAAATGTATTGCTTAATAAATGCACTATGTGTTTCTATCTTTTGAATATGTCTTCTTAAATGCTTCTAATGAATGAATTAATAAGTTACATTGCCTCACACTGACATTTCTTCCTGTTAATTTATTCAATAAAAATAATTTAACAGCATTTCTTTTTTTTATCCTATATGATAGTAAAATGATAGTCTAGTTAATTTTATTCATAGAGTTAGGAATCTACTTTTTCTGGGACAGACATACTAGAAATATCAAACAGTAATGTGTTTTCATAGGTCTTAGCTCTTACCTAAGACACTCTTCCTGAGGCTTCATCTTTTTCCTTTCCTTACCAACTTGTCCTAATTAGAGCAAGTGACAAATGCACGGTTGTTTAAAAATTTTCAGTGTAAAAACATCAAAGAAAAAATTACCTATGAATGATCAGTGTGAGTTTGAGACAAACCTGGGCTACAAAAGTGAGTTCAAAGCCAGCCTAAACAGATAAACAGATAGCGAGACCCTGTCTCAAATACACACACACACACACACACACACACACACACACACACACACGCACATACACAGACACACACACACACACAAAATTACCTATGAAAATTGTTTTATCTTTAATTTAAAAACAAAATATAGAGCCTCACTACAGTGTGTTCCCCAGATTTGTTTCTACATCACTAATGGCTGTTTGGTTTTGCCTTTTCATTTAGAGATTATGGTAGCTTTTATTTCCTTGTGTTGTTCTACTTCATTGTAATTGCAGCCTTACTTTATATGAGATTCAGTAATCTTAAAAATGTTCTGTTCGTATACGCCATAAAAAAAGCCCTTATCTTTGGAGACCATGGGCTTTATATACATTAAGTACATATAAAATTAAATTATAGGTTGAAATAATTGTAATATTGCCATATCATAAACATTAGATTTAAATAAAATAATTGCACTGATTTTTAGGATATTTTCAGTGAGATATTAAAAATATGATCAGTTGCTTTTCTTTTTTTTTTTTTTTTTTTTTTTTTTTTTTTTTT
>PVJA010053126.1:0-12037 GCA_004027025.1 Myocastor coypus
AGAGAATGTTTTCTCTCTGGGGGACTCTCCTTAGGCATACTATACCTTATCAATCACTGTCCTCAGAGGCCTCATAATCTCTTTGATCAGAAAATTTGGGACACCACTGAGTTACAGGATGTCATAGCACAGGTTCTCTTATGTCCTGAGTCCCCACTGACCTGGAAGGGCTAGGGCCAAAATATTGGCTCTCCTTGTAGCCCCTCTATTCCTCTAATTTTTGATCTGCAAACTTTAGTTGTTAAACCTCCAGAAGAGAAACTTAATGATATCGTTATCCTATAACAAAGATAACTGAGCTTAACATCACTATCTGTGAATATCAAATGCCCTAAACATAACACGGAACTGCTACTTCCCAGAGAAAACTAAGCTTTTGCTCTTGTCACAGCATGCTGAATAATGATAGGGGAGCACTGGCAGGAGGTGACCATACCCTGAACCCATGCAGAGCAAGCTGGGTCAGTCACACTCTAGTTTTTTAACAGTCTTAGAAGAACTCAAGGAGCCGCACCAGAGGTACCTTCTGAGGGTACACTTCAGTGACCTAAAGACTTTTCCCTGGCCCTCTCCAAGACTTCCCCAAGTTCCAGGAGCACTAGCTCCAGGAGAAAGCCTTCTCTCCCATGGAGCCTTGCAGAATGAACACCACATTCAATCCTTCTGTGTCTTGACCTACTCTTTGGCCACCATATCTGTCACAGTCTAAATGAGACACAACCATCAGTCTCTCCTGTGTTTCTTTTTATCTCTGCCCATATTTTCTGTTTCTTTCCTGATTGTTCTTATGCCATTTGATTTCTAAGCCTTCATGATGTATGTGGTATGAAGCACACCCCAACGCATTATACATTGCTCTTCTTTGTGTTATTCAATATTTATGGCCAGAGTTCAACCTTGCTGGTATTAAGATTAATACATCTGCTTTCTCTTCAGTAACCTTCATCTTATATACTTTTGATCCCTCGGCTGTTGTGAACTGTTTTAGATCATTTTGTCCTTAGGGTCTTTTGCAACCCAATCTGAAAAGTAGGTTTTGTTTGCTTCTTTGCCTTTTTCAATATAAAGTCATTCAGCGATTCAAAATGTAATTCAAACACACAAGCTGTAGCCAGTGGCCTCAGTAAGTGACCGCTTAGGGTCTGGATCAAAGCCATGCTGAAAGAAAGAACGCTCCTCCTGCTCTGCCTTGGAGCTCTCATTCTCCTTCTGCATTTTATCAACACTCTTAGACTTACACACCACGTAGAGGCAAAGTCACTTTAGAGAAGTTCATCGCCCACCTTGTGAGCAAGGACAGTTATTCAGCATCTGAGAACCAGACAGGAAGTGCCCTGCTTGCTGCCACCCAATGGGTGCCAAGCTGCCCACAGCCCACTCTGTGCTATCTCAGCCTGCCCATCATGCAGGCCATGGCAGGGCCTCAGCCAGAAGGGAAGGCCTGGAAAATGGCCCAGCCATGGTTGTGGCTGTATCAGGGAGTACCATATAACAGGAGTATCAAGGAGAGACTCATGTTGACCCCAACAGTCATGACTTCCTGCTTCTTAGGACCAGGGAAGGAAGTAAGAGAAGCCTTGTAAGAATGACTTGAGCTTCATTTATGAGCATCTTAGCTAAGATGCCTCTAAGAAACCTTAACAATAAGTCCTATTCTTATTCCTGGATCATCACGACATTTTAAATTGACATTAGCTGGCTAGAAGACATACATTTGATTAAAATCAGTCCTCAAATTCAGGAATACCAACTATCTGGCTTGTAGAGCATATTGTATAAGGCCTAATGCAAGTTCTTAAAAACCATATAGAACTGGAGGCTTTAAAAATATAGAGAGAGTAAAACTTGTCTATGAGCCAACTGGCCAATCACTGCCTTCTGCACCACCGCTTCATCTCCCAGAAAGTATGATAGGGCAGCTAGGGTAGCGATCAGCTGCCCACGCTATGTCTAAGACCTTGTGCCATGCTGGCTACCAGAATGGTAAGAATTATTTATCTATTTTACCTTCTAGAGCTTTTCAATTTCCTCGATAATGTTCTTTGTGTTTTTTCTCTGTTTTAGAAATTTTTGCTTTTTTTTCATCCTTTTTGTTCAGAACAAGCATAATGTCCTCAGAAATAGGGGCATTATGAGAAACTATCTTATGTGCAAGACCTTAGACCATTTTCAGGAGAGAAAGAGAAAGATAGAGTTAATCAGAGAGCTGCAAACAGCTGCCACAGGAGCTAAACTAGGCACAGACCTTGACCAAAGCTTCCCCTTTTCCAACTCAAATTTTCACAAAAACTTCTACTGACTGTCAACCCAGCTGGGGTTGTAAAAATCATGTGGAGCACTGCTTAAGAGAATGAAAGTAGATGTGATTTTCGCATGTTTATTGCGGAGTTCTCTACTGTGGCTCTTACACTTTATGTCTTGTGCTCCTTCAAGATCGCTCTGCTTCTGTGGTGATGTTGCTTTGACTTGTGTCCTTATGTCATAGACTTTTTGTTGTATAGTTTTCTAACCTACTTTTGGCTAAAATCTAGCCCTGCTTTAAAAGGCAAAAGCGCACACTGTATTTAATTAAAAATGTGCAAATCTATGGGAAAACACCTGCCACTTATCATTGCTCCTTAATAAATGTGTGTGTGTGTGTGTGTGTGTGTGTGTGTGTGTGTGTGTGTGTGTGTGTGTGTATGCATGCAGCGCAGGGAGCATTTAATTTCAGAGGACTGAATCCAAGGTCTTCACAAAGAGGTACATCCCCACCCCTTTTATTTTTTATTGTGAGACATGACTTCCCTGAGTTGTGAAATTGTCCAGGCTGGGTTCCAACCTGCTCTGCCTCAGCCTCCCCGCACGCTGGGATTGCAGGTGTGCTCACTGTGCACTTCATTTTACTTTTCCTGTCTCTTTTTTCTTTTAACATATTAATAAAGTTTTGAAATCATGCATAGTTTTCCTTTTTACGATTCATTGTGTGCACATTTTATTTTCTCCCTGGACTAGCTATTTTTGGAGGTTTGTGCAGTAAAAGATTAGTCAATATTCCAGGGAGGCTTGGATTTGGAGCATTCAGAATGTACTTTTTTTTTTTAATGTTTGTGGTTGTTATAAGGTCTCATTACTCAGCTTGGACTTCTGGTGGTCTTCCTGTTCTCAGCCTCCCAGGGTCTGGGATTACAGACGTGTGTTACCATGATAGTCTCAGTCACTGTCTCAGCATGCCCCAGGGACAGGGCCCACAAGGCCTGATGGAGATTGAACCCCAACCCCTGCACCCGCCTAACCAGGTGCTTTTGTCAGCTGAGCTATCTGACCAGCCCTTCACTTGAGATTATTAAATAGTTACCACTCATTAGCTCTTCTCTGGGTAAAATCATGCTTTGAATTTCTAGCACTGATAGCTTAACACACTTTGATACATGTGTTTATCAATATATTTTACTTTACGGATATTTTTCAGTATGTGAATTTTTTCCAATCCATGATTTTTGAATGTGTATTCATCTGTTAAAACACTGAGTCTGGAAATGAAATAAGAAAAGGTGAAGATGATCTTATATAGACTAAGGAAGCATTTAAATGAATGATCCTGTTACTAACTCATGCATTAGTAGATCTTTTTTAATGAAATAAATGAGCATCATTCCATGAACGTGGTCTATAAATCAGGCCTGATGGAAGGCTTGCATTATTTGTTGCTTTCATAGCAAATTTTAACTTCCATATCATTTATTCTTGTTACAAATAAGCAGACTAAAAGAGAGAATGACTCATCTAAGCTTATGTGACTAGTATTGTGAGAAATTAGCGTTGTCTTCTTTGTCAAAGCACAAGGCCAAAGTGATCCATGTTGGGTTTGAATGGCCTGGCTCCTGACTCACTGCCCACACCCTCTGTTAGTATTCAGGGCTCCAAGCAGTGGTGACTGTGCACCTTTTTCTAGAACACAGTTGGTTTCCAAGACAAAGATACAGACTTTGTTCCAAACTCCACCCCGCCCCCAGCGTACTCAGCCCAGCACTAGGCCCCCCACTGTGGTTACTGGAGACCAGCTACTTCTCCGCTCTCTTGTCCTAGGCCCACACACTAGAAGGCCAGCTACTTCTCCGCTCTCTTGTCCTAGGCCCACACACTAGAAGGCCAGCTACTTCTCTGCTCTCTTGTCTTAGGCCCACACACTAGAAGGCCAGCTACTTCTCCGCTCTCTTGTCCTAGGCCCACACACTAGAAGGCCAGCTACTTCTCCACTCTCTTGTCCTAAGCAGCGGCTGCCTCACTGCTAGAGTGTGCTGTGTTCGTTCGCAAAAGCAGAAACTTGCCTTCTTGTGATTTTCTTGATGTCAGAGTGTTTTATTATCTGTGCTGACAGAGAGTCTGGGATCTGGTTTCCAACAGTATGTGGCAATTCTACTGAATTTTTCTAGTAAATTTATTTTAGTAAATTTTTCTACTAAATCTGCAAGTCATGATTCTATTAAATTTTTCAGGACACTGCACTCAGGCCCACCAATTGAATTCTATTCTACGCCCCACTTTCTCAGTCCTACCATGAGGGCTGACACTGACAAGATATTGTCGTCAGCCATCTGGATGAGTTACAGCCATTGCTTGACCAATTTGCTCTCTGTGAAAGGCTGAAAGAATGTTTTCTCTCTTGGTGACTCTCCTTAGACACACTATACATTGTGGATCTCCTTGCTCTGTGGTCCCATAATCTCCTTGAACAAAAATTTGGGACACCACTGTGTTATAGGATGTTACAGTACAGGTTATCTTATGTCCTGAGTTTTCATAGATCTTGAGGGGCTAAGGCCAAAATACTGGCAATCCTCGTAGTCCTTCTTTTTCTCTAAATTTTTGATCTGCAAACATAAGTTGTAGACCCTCTAGAAGAGAAGCTTAGTGATGTTATTACCCTATGACATAGGCACTTGAGCATAAGAATCTCCAACAGGTTTTTGAAACTAGCAGTTACCTGGTAGAATTCTCACCCTGACTAACTACATCTGCTGATATATGTGAACTAAGTAACTACACTGAGGACAGCAATGTGTAATGCTAAATCCATGCTTGGAATACCTATCATTCAAGTCTTCTAAATACATACTGCTTCCAATGTCATATCAATTATTGCTATTTTCTCTCTCAAGTAAAATATTTGTTTAAAAAAAGGTAATAAAAGAGAATAAGAGATAAGAAAAAAATGCCATAGGACTGACATGCTACAATTTTGTATATGGTTAGATTTCCAAATGTCTGGTAAAAATGTGTAACTGTTTTATTTATTTATTTTTTAGAGCTTCCCCATTTTAGGAAGGCTGATATTAGGTCTGTCCTCTCTCAACCTCCACTTGTAAACCACTTGGGTGTGATGTCCATCCTTCTGGTCCAGGTGACTGCCCCAGGGGCATCTGCGGCAAGTGCCTAGGAAAGCTTTTCTTTTTTCAAACATCAAACAAAAATGCTGGATGAAAGAAATGTGCTCTCTGAAACTAAATGTGTGTCCATGTCTGGGCCAATAGCAGCCACTTTGTAACCCTGACAAACATAAGCAAGGAGTGCACGGCTGCCAGTGGCACACTGCAAAGAACAGAGTTGGAGCCCTTGATGCCATTAATGAGCAGTTTAACCATGGACTGCACTTCTTTTTTCTTTTCTTTTCTTTTTCTTTTTTTTTTCCTTCCTTCTTTCTTTCTTTCTTTCGTTATTTATTTATTTATTTATTTATTGTAGTACTGGGGATCAAAGTCAGGACCTTCTGCTTGCCAAGCAGGTGATTATGCCTCTGAGCTAGGTCCCCAGTCAGAGATTTCTTTCTGTATCTAAGTCATTAACATATAGAAGATCATGTTTTTTAGACCATTTATATGCATTTCACATTAGAATCCAACACAATGGATGCATAGTGGTGGATTTCAAGACCAGTGACTCCAACAGTCAGCCACTAAATCTTGAGGAGTTGGCGAGGGTCAAAAGGACCCTCAACAAAAAGTGGCTTTCTCTTTAAGAAAAAAGAATTCCTAGCCATTCCCAATTCTTTGTAGACTCTCCACCTGCCTGCTATGACTCATCTTGAAAGCAGACATTCTTGCTCAGAAATCCCTCTGGCTGTTACTATCATCGGTCATTCCCTTTGTAAGCTGAGAGAGTCTGCACCCCTGCTTGTCTGCTCACAATTGTGAGCTCTGCCTGCACACATTCATCTTCCAGTGCTCTGGGAAACAGATGTTGCTGCCTGAGCTCTTTCCCCAGTGAAATAGATGAAACAGGATTGAAATAGAAAACAAAACAGTTCTGGTTTCAAATTATTTTCAACAGCAAACCCAGATGTTTCAGCTGATCCAGATGTCACTAAGTGGGTGCATTTAATTTTCTGTCATTCAGTAAGACATTTAATTTAGCTTCATTATGAGATGACATGAAATGAAAGCATTTCACAAGTACTCAAAAATCACTAGTTATTTCACATTCTTTTGGAAATAATTGTTCTGTAATAATCATCTCAAAATCATGCCTTTGGCCTTGCTATGGACCAACTTGTGTTCTTGGGGTGGCTCTCTCTGGAGCTCATGCTTTAGGAGGTTGTTAAGGTTTAGGATGGAGCCATGACCTGATGGAGGGGCTGGAAACATAGCTCCATGGCACAAGTGCCTACCTGGCAAGTGCAAGGTCATGAGTTTGAACCCCAGTCCCATAAAAAAAAAAAAAAAAAAAAAATGACCTGATGGAACCTGAGTCTCATAAAAAGTTGAAGATCTTTCTCTGCTCTGTGAGGATGCCAGAAGAGAGGGCTCATCAGACACCAACTTGGCCATCGCCTTGGCCTTGAGCTTTTCAACATTAAGGACTGTGAGAAAAAGGGTTTCTATTTTAATTAAGCCACTTATGACATTTAATTTAGCTTGGTGCACAAGGGTTTTATTCTTCTGGCTACAATGACCTAATTAGTGGAGAACATGAGTTCATGTATGGTTGCCATCCACCAATTTTTACAATAAATTAGAAGAGCTATTTAAGAGTGACAGACTATGAAAAATAATAACTTAAATGCCACTAATTCCTCATCCCTCAGCTACGATTCTTATACTCTCTCTACAGCAGCTTTCTTCTATGGAACACATTTCTAGTAATCAGCATTTTTTTTTTTTTAATTTCCTAAAAGTACTGTAGAATTACTGAGGCCTTTATTTATTTATTTATTTTTATTTTAGGGAAGGTTCTGCAGAGTGTTCAGGGTCTCACTACTAGATCAGACTCTTAGTGATCTGCCTATTAACAGCCTCCCAAGAGCTGGGATTACAGGCACATGTGCCACCACACCCAGTATCAGTTGCTGCCTCAGTCTGCCTTGAGTTTGGAATCAGCACAGCAGGCCTGAGGATAGAACCCCTGGCCCCTGCACCTGCTTGCAGGCACTTTAATCCACTGAGCTATTTGGCTGGCCCTGAGGCTTTTTTTTTTTTTTTTTTTAAGATTTCATTGTCCAAATTTTATTGAAGTTACTAAAGTGTATTTTTTTTTCTTTGTGGTACTAGAAATTGAACTCACTATCTTGTGCTTACTTACTGACCAGGCACTATGCCCCTGAGCTAAATCCCACAGCATAAAGTTATGATATATGTGTAAAAGATGTGCACGTTTTAAGTGTACAGACTGATAAATTTTAAAACAAATATATACATCATCATAGAACTTTTGCCTCCTTTGGGTTTTATATAGAGGAAATCATATAGTTCCTATACTTATATTTGTGATATGTATCTAGGTTATCGCTTAGAACTATATATATATATATATATATATATATATATATATATATATATTATTTGTTTGTGTCTATACAATGTTATTGTATGCTTTGTTGTAGCTGTTTGTTCTTTGTTTTTATGAATATTCTATTGAATGAATTTATAAGTATTTTGCATTGCATTATTAGTAGTATACTTTGTTTACTGAAAAACAGCTTTATGAGTAAAGCTGTTTCATATACTCATACATAAGCTTTCTTGTTCTTTTAATGATATGTGCCTTTTTATGTTACTTTTCACTTGACTTTCTTTGAATATTTAAATCATTCTCTTGTAGACAGGATACGATAGCTCTTGTTTTGTTTTTCCCTAATCTGACAATCTTTGCCTTTTAAGTGGTATGTCTAGCCTATAAACATTTATGTAAGCATTGATATAGATAATTTAAACCTGAGGGCTGAGGCTCAGGGTCCTGAGTTCAATGCCAGTACTGAAAGAAAAAAAAGCCTTCAACAACGTTGGGCTAGCCAAAATATCTCAGCAGATTAAAGCTCCTGCACAGGCCAGGGTCGATCCCTGGGCCTGTTGTGTGGGCTCCACCCCTGGGGCATGCTGAGTTGGCAGTTGAGACTGGGCATGGTGGCACATACCTGTAATCCCAGCTCTTAGAAGACTGTAAACAGGTGGATCACTATGAGTCTGATCTAGTAGTGAGACACTGAACACTCTAGAACGTTCCCTAAAATACACGAAATAAATAAATCTGACTTTTGCTGATTGTTATCCCCTTCTTCTGTTATTTATTTATTTATTTTGTTGTTAATTTTTTTCTGCACTATTCTTGGTAAATTAACCTACTAAAACTAACTTAATTAAGGCAAAGTTAACCACATAGATCTATGGTGAAAAATTTGATGAATTTTGGTACATGGGTAGACTTATGAAACTATTTCCACAAACAAACTAATGAATATATCCAGCATACCCAAAAGTTCTATTGTTCTTGTGAAATCCTCCTATTTGGAATTATCACTTTCTTTCTTAGCAGGTTAACTTTTGTTTTCTAGAACTTAGGAGCCTCACATGTTAGACAAGCGCTGTTCTGGTGAGATATGCCCTCACTCTGCATTTTCTTTCAAAAAGATTTCTTGCATGAGAAGTTATTTTGATTGTATTTTACAAATTTGATAAAACATTACACAGTGCAACTTTCTTAAAATGTGGTGTGATTTTGGAGCCTTTAATGGTTTCAGGAAGAATTATGAGTAACATTGGATGAAAGAGTAAGCAGGAGCTGAGGCAACTGAAGCGATTATGTGTGGCTTCACAAGCTTTAGTAGTCATAAACAGAAGAGAGATTGGGAAGAAGTTTAGACGAGAGCAAAGGTAGGGTGACCTTGCTCACAACGCCTGGTCCAGAGTTCTGGGGACAGAAAATGAGACTTCCTCCTCAGCCTCACATTAATTTCTCTTGGGTTTTACATTTAGGTAATGAACAGTGGAACAGAGAGACACACAAATGATCAAAAGCCACAGTGAGAAGAAGCAAAACTCTTAATATCTCAATACTGGACCCAGGGTCAAGGCACTCCCAGGCCAGCAGGACACAAATCCCGGTCACACTGTGTGTTTTTGTTATTCGGATATGTTGTGAGATATAACACTTCCATTCAATGGGGGGAATTAATACTTATACATAATACCTCTTGATTACTTTTACCCCATGTATTTTTAACTGATTTTTTTTTAACTTGAAGACAGTTGTACAATAATGCACAGTTGTAAGAAATAATACAGGAAAGAATGGGTTTCTCCTTACCTCATTTCCCTCCATGAAAGTATTTCATAAAATACAGTAGAAAAAAAATACAGTAGAAATATTGACACTGTGGAAGCATTTTGTTCAGTGAGATTTTATGAAATGCATCAGCTCAAGTACGCATGACAGTGAGAATATATTGGCCAGCTACGTCATCACCAGGATCCTTCCTGTTACCCCACCCCCTTTTCTTGAGACAGGTTTTGCTATGTAGTTGTATCAGTCAAGATTTTACTAGAGAAACAAACACTACACAAGTTGTATAATATTACAAGACTGGCTTATGACAGTCAGCCGCAGAGTTAGATGAGGCAGCATGGAAGGTCTCCTGCACACTGGAGACAGAAGTGAACGTTAAGGGATGAGTCGCTCTAGGCTGGGAATTGCTGGGCTGGTTTAGTTAAGCTTTGAACTTCCCAAGGTGACACAATGCAGCATCCACAAAGGAACTTCAGGCTGACTCTCAGCTCAACATGCATCTCCAGCTCACAGTGACCTTCCTGCCTGAGCCTCCCGAATGCTGCGATTACAGGTGAGCACTACCATGCCAGATCTCATGTGGCCCACCCCACCTTCTTCCCTCCTACCCCATCTCACCCCATTCTTACCTCTAGGAAATACTGTTCTCTTCTGTATGTCCATAGTTTCATCATTTCAAAGTTAAATGAACAGAATTATAAACAGAGATACATGTTTATATGATTTGTTGTATGTTTTAATAGTTGACCACAGTGAAGTTTGCCTTTTCATCCCCTAAACAAAGCTTTTTTTGGAAAAAAATTTATTCCAATTTATAACAATTCATTTCAAGAGAAGGATATGAAAAGTCGATTTTCCTCAGGGATCTGTGGATTTAGGGGTCAGGACCTGGTCTGCTGTGCAGCCTGTGTCCGCCAGGGCTGGGGCTTTTGATGAGCAGAAGTCTGACATTTTCATCAGGTCTATTTGAGGTGTGATCAAAATATGGTGAATGCCATAGTGTTTGCCATTTGAGGGACAGGCAGGCTGGTAAACATACAACAGTGTGCCCTCCTTGTTTACTTTACTCACTACATTTAGCATCACACAACTTCTGGATCTTTCCCTAAGTCAAGGAAACCTTGATTTTTTAAAATATTATGGCTGGCCCAGCCTGCCCTGTGGGTGGGGCTGGCGCAGCATATGGTGCCAGGGATTGGACTGTGGTCCCTGTGGTTGCCTGAGCTTGCCTAAGAAGGCGCTTTAAACCACTAAGCCACCTTACCAGCCCAAGGAAACCTTGAAAGGTGACAGGATGTGAGTTGATTCAGGACATTAAGGCAGCCACCAGAACAGAATTAAAGACACTCATGAAAGAACACTTCCAGAACTGCTTCAGAAAGTGGTAGGAATGATGGGACATTTTCAGAAGGGAGAGGGAGGATGTCGAGAGAGATAAATGATGATGTGTCTTTTACTGTAATCATTTTTAAAATTTAAGTGTATACTTCCCTAAGCTTAAACTTCTCTTATGTTCAAGTGCTTTAGCACCATTTGTTGAAAAGCCTTTCCCTCCAACTGAGGAATAATTTTTGAGCCTCGTCAAAATCAGTTGAGCATATATATATGAATGTATTTCTAGGTCCTTTATTCTCTTCCATGTGTTTGGCAGAACCTTGGGTGAATTTTTAAGACTTCTAAAACATGGTTTTAATTTCTTTCATGGCTATAGGGCAACTGGAATTATCTGTTTCATCTGACTTGTATTTTAGTAGATGAACTTTCTGAGAAGTTGGTAAGTTACTCCGAAGTCATCCATTTTTCTTATAAAAAGCTTTCTGCAGTATTTCTTTACTATCATTTTAATACTAAAATATTGGTGCTAATACCCATGATTTCCAACCTGATATTGGCAATTTCTTCCTTCTCTTTATTTTGTCAGTCTTTCTAGAGGCTGATATTTTATTATTTTTTTCTAAGAACTAGCTCTTTGTTTCATTGTTATTCTCTACTTTATATTTAATGATGTCCTTTCTTGGCTTTATGGCCCACTTCCTGCTGTTTGCACTGGGTTTGTTTTCTTCCTCTTTGGTCCTTTATGGGGGAGGGTGGTGGTTGAGGTGGTTCCCACCTGAGTGGCTTTGGGATCTGCTCTGAGGGGTGGTGGAGCACAGGTCCAGGTGTGCCGGGCGGGCATGGAAGTGCGGCCCTCTGGTCAGGCATCCTGGCCCTGCTCTGCTTTGTGGCCACCATGCACCAAACGGCTTTGCCCCACCGCACCATCTGCTATGAGGTTTCTGTCTTGGGAGCCAGCTGAGGATGAGCGGAATGCCCTCACCATGCAAGGCCGATTAAACTTTTCTTTCAAATTGGAAATGTTGGGTAGTATGCACAGAAAGGAATGCTCACTACACCAGATTGTACTGTACTGTACTATTCTATACTCCTATAGAGAGGAACTTGTATACTTGAGATCCTTCTGAATCCACTATAAGAATTTACAATTATAATTTGCCAATAT
>PVJA010053127.1:0-12110 GCA_004027025.1 Myocastor coypus
GCCAAATCTTGGAAACAACCAAAATGTCCATCATTTGAAGAATGGTTAAAAAAAAATGTGGTATTTTTATACAATGGAATACTACTCATCCATAAAGAATGATAAGTTTGAAGACTTCATATATAAATGGATGTATATTGAACATATACTCATTAGTGAAATAAACCAGACCTATATGTGTAAATATCGTATAGTCTCCTATATGCACCTTTTCTAAAGCAATACTCAACATATTTTTAATAGTCTATCTTCTTGGTTTTCTCACTAAGGTTACTTTTAGCTTTACATTTAATGCCCAAATTAATTAATGAATTTGATGCCCAAAATGTCTGCTAAAAGAACTACTGTACTCTATTTTAGAAAGGAGAATATCACACTTATGCTTCTGCTTACCGAGGCCAGTCAAAGTCATCTGATGATGCTATATTTCCATCTATTCCACCAGACACATGGAAAAACTTAAGAGATGGTTCTCCTTTCTCCTCCTGGAATGATCCTAATAAAACAAGACTGACTTACTGGATTGCACTCCTCAGTGCTCAAAGACCTTTCCTCTTAGAGGAGCAAAGCTTCCTTCTCTGAAGGACAGAATATACCATTAAGTTCTGTAGCATCTCCTCATTCACAGCATCATGTGACAAGTATGCTCAAGCTACAATTCACAAGTGGCCACCTTTCAGGTAGCAAGTACGTAAGTGGACATAGGACATGTGGCGGGCAGGGGAAGGAAGGGGAGTGGAGGGAAAGGAAAGGAAAGGAAAGGAAAGGAAAGGAAAGGAAAGGAAAGGAAAGGAAAGGAAAGGAAAGGAAAGGAAAGGAAAAAAGAAAAGAGAAAAGAATGGTTGTCCTCCCATGTAAGGAGCTTCCCCTCCTAGGGATAAGGAATAACAGAATAATACCAAAATGCTGTTTCGTGAAGTCTTAATTTGGCAAATATGGATCTATTTACAAAGCTATGTAAACTTCAGAGAGAAGAGGGCAGGGAACCTTTGGCAGCCTGTCCCAGGAAAGGGTTGAAAACAGCTCAGGGCTGCAGTGCGAGGGTGCTGTTGAGGGCAGCAACATAGGAACCACAGGATCAGAGACCTGGATTTCTTAGTCTTCCTTCTCTCTACTCTAACTGACAAAAACAAAACAAAGCAATACAAAAAAAAAAAAAAAACTAAAATAGGTTTCAAAAACCAAAAAATCACCAGTAGAGTTAGTATAGTTGAACACTCAGGCTCTGGTATCAAATCTGGGTTGGAATCTTGATCCTTCCTTTACTACAATGTGATTATTTAAAGCTACCTCCTTCTAATAAGTACAGTGATTCTTTTATTTTTTATTTTTTGTCTTTTTGAGACAGAGCCTCACTATGCAGTTCAGGCTGGCATGCTGGCCTTGAACTCACAATGATCCATCCTCCTGAGTGCTGGAATTACAGGCCTGTGCCACTACACTCAGCTAAGCACACTGATTCTTTCATCCACTAAGTTATAAAAATAAACAACCATATTAAAATGAATAAAGGAAATAAAATAATGCATATAAAGTGCTTCATACAATACCTAACATAAAATGCCACTCAATATTCTGGCCAATATGAACCCACATAGTAAGTGGTAAGTGGTAATATAAGTTGGCTAAAACACCATAGTATCCTGTTGAAACTAACTAAATCTTTTAATGAAATGATTAAATTATGCTTTGCAATGCTTTAAAAAATAACTGACATGTCACATATCACATGTGTATTCAACACAAAAGTACTATTCCTGTTTTCTAACAATAATGTACTTTAATTTTATATTTTGGGGCTGTCACATATTTTTATGATATAAACTTCATTAGCAATTTGTTTGTACCTACAGTGGCTCTTTTACAAGTGTTTGGAATCTTACCAGCTAGTTCTCTAAACGTAAGTTCCAATTTAATTTGTTCTGGGGTTGATCCTCCTATAAATTCAGTCTTCAGTTCCAGATCTGACAGTGCTAAATGAAGGGTCTCCTTTTGAAGTGACTTCTTAAACCATGGCCCTCTTTCTTGATCTGACCGAAGATCAGGTATTGGGAAGCGAACAGAAAGATTTAGTGCTGGAGTGGCAACTTGCACTGACACCCGACAATTTGCAGGGTTATGTGGATCATCTAGAAACACCTCAGTGAAAGCCTTGTGCTATAACACAAAACACCAAGAAATGGCAAAACATTACATTACAGATCAACACAAATGACACCACTATTAAGTATCACAATATGTATAATCATTATTTCCTTATTTGGTAAAGCAAATTAAAATACAAGTCAAATTGACTGCTACCACATTAATGTAGTATAATGAAATCTTATAACGGAACACTATTGGTAAAAGTCAGAACTGCAGTTAAAATAGTTAAACCCTGATAGAAAAATACATAGATCAAAATAAAGGGGTGAACCAAAGATAAAAAATTATAAATTAGTAGTAGTAGTAAGCATATACTTGGTACTGGGAATTAAATTCAGAACCTTGCATTCACCAGGCAAGCACTAGGCCACTGAGCTACATCCCGGGTTCCCAGGAAATCTTAAGACAGTTAAAAATCACAATAAGATTCAATATTTAATGCGTGATTTGCCTATCAATAGCTACTTTAAATACTTAATGCAAGCTCTGATAATGTCACAAAGACTAGTCTGTGATTCATTTTATTTCCAGGACTAAGGGCAGAACATTGGTACATCCTAGATCCTAAATAAAAATTCATTACATGATTCACTCTGAGCTCCTATCCAATCCAAGAGTACAATTCCACCAAATGGCTCTTAGAAAACAAAATGTCAGCACCATATATCCAAACTGTTATAATAAAAGGTTCCAAGGACATGTCATCAAGTAAAAATCAATTTCTAATTTTTCTCTAAATGTATTCAAACTAGTGAAGTTTTAGTAGATGGTAACACTCCATCAGTTGATAAAGTTCAGATAAACAGAAAAGAAAATATAACTTACTATACCATAATAAAATGCCATCAATTCCCATATTTCTACAGTCTTTTTATTATACATCAATTTTCTTTATATAGTTGTACAGAAAGTTTATGTGAAATAATATATTCTACTTTTTCACTTAATACATCTCTACTGACCCAGTACTGGGAATTAACTCAAGAGATTACTGAGTTCCATTTCCAGTCTTTTTTCTCATTTCATTTGAGACAGGTGCCACACACCCGTAACTCCAGCTACTCCAGAAGCTCAGGGAAGATGATCACAAGCTCCCCTTTTCACGAGCCTTCTGTAAGTTGCTACACCATCCTCAGAACCACCATTTTACAATGGCAGCATAAGGTTTCATTGGTACATTATTAAAACTTAAGTAGCCTATTATCAAGAAATAAAAGTATTTCTATTTTTCATTATAAATAATGCTATTTTAATATACCCTATTTAATCTATCAAGAAGATTTGGCTAAAAACTTATCCCGAGCCGGGCATGCTGGCGCACACCTGTAATCCCAGCACTTGGGAGGCTGAGGCAGGAGGATTGATGCGAGTTCGAGACCAGCCTGGGCTACAAAAGTGAGCTCAAGGCCAGCCTCAACTACATAGTGAGACCCTGTCTCAAAAAGACAAAAAAAAAAAAAAAAAAAAACTTATCCCAGGAAGCTTATTACCTAGCTACACTTATGATTATTTACAACTTTCTGAATACTTACCAGACTAATATGCTTATTATACGAAGTATACATGTGAGAGGCCATCATCTCTACAGTAGTCAGCTTCTGTGGCTGGAGCAAGGAATTTAACCTGTCCACAATACTGATATCCAGCTCACAACACACTGGGTTTAATTTAATTTGTAACTCTGCCTTCTGAGGAACTGAAGTAAGTCTAGCTTGATTACCCTTAAAAACAAAATGCATTAACACATCACCAATCATACTACAAAATCAGGTTAAGCCTCTACAATTGTGAGAAATATATAACATAAACTTTACAAGTGGTAATAACACAAAGAGACCTCTTACTTGGGCTCCTTTGTTCTCGGAATGCTTGTAATGAAGCTGAAGACACACAGGGGGGTGAGCATCGGCTCCTTCATTAGAGTGGAATGTCAAAAGCTAAAAAATAGAAATGGAGATAGATTAAGTATAATAGTAAGCTAGAACTCACATGTGACTTCATTATGTGCCAACACAACAAAGGGGAGAACACTCTGAAGTCAGAACTCAGTGGCTTTCAGCTTCTTTCCAGTCACTAGCAACGCAGATCTCAGTCCTACTAGTTAACTTCTATGAAACTCGGCATTTCAGATGTGGAATTTAAGGATTCAAATAAACCAATGCCTGAGAAAGGACTAAAGACCAGGGGTGGTGGCGCACACCTGTAATACCAGCACTCAGGAGGCTGAGGCAAGAGGATGGCTGTAAGTTCAAGGCTAGCCTGGGCTACATAATGAGTTCAAGCCTGGCCTGAACTCTACTGTGAGAACTTTCCTCAAAAAGAAAAAAAAAAAAAAGATCACACAAAAAAATGAAAGCAGTAATAATTATAATGTTAGTCAGTTTTAAGAAGTTGCGCTAGGTCATACTTTTGACATTAGACCAATATAAAATCTGATAACTAGTAGAACACAAAACCCTCCACCTATCTCAAATACTACTTAGCTCACAACAGGCATTCACTATACATTCAATAACTTAATTTTTCAGAAATGAAGTATTTGAAAAATAAATAAAAGTATCTGCCTCAAAATCTAATATTCTGAAACAATTCAACCCTAAGTTAAAAATTTTAGCATACTTAAAATCACCTTGGATGCCATGTTTTAAAATGTTTCAATAAAACAAAGACAAAAAATGATAGTATTTTAGCCAGGCGTGGTGGCACACGCCTGTAATCCCAGCACTCGGGAGGCTGAGGCAGGAGGATCGGTGCGAGTTCGAGACCAGCCTGGGCTATAAAAGTGAGCTCAAGGCCAGCCTGAACTGCATAGCCAGACCCTGTCTCAAAAAGACAAAAAAAAAAAAAAAAAAAAAAAAAAAAAAAAAAGATAATATTTCTTTATGATGGCCTATACATTAAAAAAAAAAAAAAATCACTGCTGTTTATGTAATTCTTTAAAAAGGCAGATTTAAAGAATAATTCCAAAGGAAATAAACATCACTTACCTCTGTATAGTGAGGAGGAACACAATGAAAATCTGTTGGAAACAGACACTCTAAAAGCTCCATTTGGCCAATGGACACATCAGTGCTAAAATACCGCAATGTGGATCTTTGTCTCTGTTCATAGGATACTTTGATGCCAGTACCTATAAATCTATTATTCAAAACAAACAAACAAAAAAGGCAGCATTTAAGGGTACCCATCTACTTCTAGATTAAACAATACATCATAAATAGTTAGAGAATACACAAATGTTAACAATGTATACTTATTTAACACTCATTTTGACAAGCTCAAGTGAGTGGTAACTAATATATAATTTATTCCTAAGGATAGTAACCAGTAAGACTGCTTAAATTTCCTACAAGAGAGACTATTCTTTGTAACTCTGTTCTTGAGGGCTGGGGAGACAGCTCAGCAGTCTAAGCACCTTACTGGAAAGCACAAGGACCTGGGTTTAATCCCTGGAACCCTAGGTGCACTGTGCTGGTGGCACACACCTATAATCGCAGCACTGGGAGGGTGAGACAGGAGGATCATTATGCGTTTGAACTGCATAGCAAGACCCTGTATCAAATAAGTAAATAAAAGATTGAAAAAAAAAGTCTATTCTTTTAAAACTGTCAAGCTCTGTATCTGCTTCATGGCTTTGTATTTTCTTAACCTGTAACTATGAGAACACAGAACATACAAAACGCCTGGGGGAACCACTGTAGCAAGTTTCATGAACCAACACCCCTTCATCTGGTCTTGTATCTGATGATCTCACCGTGAAGAACTGCTAGGCTGTTCTGTCTCGCCTTTGTACTTCCTGCTTCATATACCTCTTGTGCATCACGTAAAAGCTCTGGACTACCAGAGATCAGGGCCTGATATTCTGGGAATAAACCTAGTCTGTGCCGACAATATAAAGAAATCTGCCTCCAAATCCTGGGTGTCATATCAGTGTTTCTGCTTCTCCTTGCATCTGACAAATTAGTTGCTGCTAAGAAATTTTTTCTAAGATGTATTTATTTCCCAATACTGTGCTTCTTTTTCTGAATTTAAAAATTTGTATTTCAGCAGATAAAATGTTTTAAATTATAAAATATGCAAAAATAGCTTTTGTATCTTATCTTCACACATCATGCAATATTGCTAAAACTTCAATTGATGGAATACAAATGAAGTCTACCATCAATTTCTGTGGGTTTTATTGTTCTTGTTTTGAGACAGGGTCTCAGTACATATTTGAGGGTGGCCTCATACTCAATATATAGCCCAGACTGGCCTCGAACTAACGGCCATTCTTCTGACAGCCTCCTAAGTGCTGGGATTATAGGCATGCACCACCATACCCAGCTAAGAAAAATGACCTTACTTGAATTTTCTGTGTTTCTTTTTTTTTTTTTTTTTTGGGAAGGGTCTACAGGGTATTCAGGATCTCACTATTAGATCAGACTTGTAGTAATCCTCCTGCTTCCATCCTCCCAAGAGCTGGGATTATAGGTGCATGTCTGTCTGTCTGTCTGTCTGTCTGTCTTTCTTTCTTTTCTTTTCTTTTCTTTTCTTTTCTTTCTTTCAAGACACAGTTTTACTATATAGTCTAGGCTGGCCACAAACTCACAGCAATCTTCCTGCCTCAACCTCCCAACAGGGAACTATAGGTGTGTTCTACCATGCTCGGCTGGTTTATGTAATGTTTTCCAACTGGCAGATATTTGAAACGTCAAAAAAGGTGAGGAAACATTTTCATAACTTTATCATGGCCATTATCTGTACAGTATGTTTTGAGGTATGAAAACTACTTTGTATACTAATCTTTTCTTTTTTAACTTTATTTATTTATGTTATGGCTGGCTCAGCCTGCCCTGGGGGTGGGGCTGGCGCAGCATGTGGTGCTGGGGATTGAACCTTGGTCCCCGTGGTTGGTTGCTTAAGCTTGCCTAGTCAGGCACATTAGACCACTAAGCTATCTCACCGGCCCCGGTATACTAATCTTAATACTTCAAAAATATTACAATAAAAGAAAAAAGTATTTTTTAAAAAGTCAATGAGTTTAAACCATCACTCAACAAACTACAATATAAGTAGTATTTACATATTATTAATATCATATATAATATTCAATTATCTCAACTATTAGGACTCAACTCACAGTGGATGGACAGCTTTTTATAGTCTTTGAAAAGGTAGCATATGTAGCATCTGAGCTCGGGGTCAGCCCTGGCACTGCTTCCTTGGCCAGTGGTCTCTGGATCATCTCCATGTCCCTTCTCCTGAGTTCTGCTCTCTCCACCATTGTTCCTGCTAATGCCAGCAATAGCAAGAACATTTTCATGGCTATTACAGTAGCAATGGGATGAGAGCAAAACAGTCAAAGAACTGGGAAAAACCAGGGCAAGGAGCTACTGGTTTCTGCACAACCTGAACAGCAGTGTTCATAGTACACACCTTTGTAGCACTGCAAGAACACTTCACTTGTTTATCAACCAGACATTAATTATAGGAACAAATGAAGACAGGCAGACAGACAGGGTCAAACATCCATATATGGATCTTTCTCAAGAATATTAATGAATATAAAGGAGTTTACCTAAGGTGATCATGTGAGCAAGCTTCTGCAAAAACTTCTCGGAAAGACTTCAAATCTTCTGCTAAAAATCTTGCTGAATCAATCTTCTCTATACAAGTAAAGAAAGCTACAGCCATCGGTGTCAATGGGTTGAGGTTCAGTGATGTCTCAGGTGGAGATAAAGGATCAATGTGAAGCACAGAGACTGAAAATGTTCCAATAGCTAGTCTAAAAATAAGCTCGGGCCTGGATTCATCCACTGAAGTGGATCTAGCTGGGAGTGCTGAAAGACACATGTTCAAGTTATATACATGTAACTTTAATACTTAAAGCTAATTCATGTACCAAGATTTACAACATTTACTTATGTACTAGTTTTAAAAACTGGCTCACCCAATTAAAATATTAAAGAGTTATAGTAAAATGACTTGTTATCTTTCTGCATCTTATATCCAGAACCTTTGATACTTTAAGTACAAAAGAGTACACTACAGTCTGGTGCTACGGTGCATGCCTGCAATCCCAGAACTTTAGGAGATGGGAGGATTGCAGGATCAGGTCCCACCTGAATGATTTAGCAAGACACTGTCTCAAAATAAAATATATATTAAAAAAAGACATAAATAAAATATAAATAAGGCTGGGAATGTAGTTTAGTGCAAAGGTCCTGGGTATAATCTCCAACTCCAACATAACAAAGCATATATTACAATCATAATACATGAACAAAGTTTTTACGTTAATCAAACTATACTAGAAAATCAAGATGAAAACTATGCACAAATTTTCTTTAAGCCTGGTGTTTATGTCAACTAAAGTCTTCAGGGTAAGGGCTATATCCTTAGGCATATAGTGCTTGCCTACTATGCATGAGCCCTGGGCTTCATCTCACTACTGCCCAAGAAAAGACCTCAAATGCAGAACAGAAACAAAGTTCCCTTTTAGGGACAATAAAGGCAATGAAAAAATAAACACACAAACAAAAATACATAGGGTTGTAAGGTTAGGGAACAGCTCAGCAGTAGAGTGTGCATGGCAGGTGCAAAGCCCTCGGTTAGATCCCCAGAAACAAGAGAAAGGAAGAGAGAAAGGGTGGGAGGAATTGTGGCAAGAAGGAGGGAAGGAAGAAAATCAGCTGGTTTATGAAGATTCCTATACTGGCATAATGTTAAAAGAAGAAAAAGGTAAGTTTATTTTTCCACTAACAGTTTCACAATATCTGAATGAGGAATCCCTCGCTATTTTGTGGTTCAACTTTCGGACTCACTGTTTTGTAGGTTTTCAAAAATACTAACCTAAACATCATGATTTTTCATTCTATCGCAGGATTTGGCAACACTACACACTATACGTATGTTGTTAAAATTACGTAGGTTTACAACTTTAGAAAATGGTTAAGAACATTAGAAGTGCATTTATATTATTTACTTATTTATTGTGGGACTGGGGTTTGAACTCATTAACTTGTACTTACCAAGCAAGTGCCATGGAGCTATCTTTCCAGTTCCTAGAAGTGTTTTTAAAAGTGTGGGAAAGGTTTATGAACCTACTAGAAGGGTTTATAAAGCCATAAAAAATATATAAACACTAAAATAAATATAACAGCTGCTACTTTGCTGAGTTTTTACTTATCATGGAGGTGTATAGAACATAACCTCTGTGACACGTGAGGCGTCACTGTACACAAAGAATTTGAGCAATTATTCTAAAATACTTCACCATGACTTAATGATTTTTCATTTTCTTTCTAAACCTTGTTCAATGTCCCAGACTAAAACAAAGTTTATGACAGACAAAACAAACAAAAAAGCAATACAAAGTACACGTTGAGTCCTAAATTCAATCTCCAGTATCAAAGCAACAATAAAGAAAACTGAGATTTATTTAAGAAAAATTAAAAGGGGGGAGGGAAGAAAATAAAAACAAAAAAAGGCAGAAACTTTTATTTTTAAAGAAACTTTTTTTTTTTTTTTCCCCCCAAAACTTTTGGCAGAAACTGACAGCAGGTGTCTTCTGGGACCTACCTGCCTTCTGCAGGGATGTGGGGTGGCCCAGGCTGGGTGGAAACGCTGGCCCTCTCACCAGCTGCTCCCTCTGATGATCAAGGAACTCTCCCCAAGTGGGCTGAAGCTTTGGAAAGATGTTTTACAGGACATGAATAAAGTACAGAATTTTAGAAGCAAATTTTCAAGAATAAAAAAATATATATTAAATAATACTTTACCACAGTAGTACTTAATGGGGATCCTGCTGGGGTATTTGTGTATGTACTAGTTAATGATAACTCCAGGTCCATATTTGGAGGGTCCCCCAGGGGTGGAAGAGAAGAGAGACTATGGGACATGTCCATATCCGCCATGGAGAAGAAAACTTCTTCTTCTGGAGAAAATTAAATGTCATCACTGATGTTATAATTTCACAGATTCAAGTCTTTCGAATGGGCTAATATACAAAATTAATTTTCTTCCTTTAGATTACTGAGATATAGTGGTACCCCAAACCATACGTTACTTCCACTGGGATAATTTATTTGAACTTGAGATATTAAGAGCATAGTAAATACTTAACTCAATGAATGTAAGTTAATATGGTTAAGCTCTCCTGATAATGGGTATTTTGCTGTTAAAAATACACTATACTGTCATTACTGGATATATTTTTAAGTCTCATATGACAACTTAGAAGTTAAAATTCAGATTTTAAAGTGGTATTAGTATATAGAAGATCCTGGGTTCAATCTCACACCTCCACAAATACTTAAATGTAAATAATACATGCAAGAAATACGTTGCAATCTCTGGTTTCATGTGGATAGTAGTATCTCCTTTAAAAAAAAGAAAACCAAATTCATTACTTAGAATTTTATTTATATTTCTGTTCTATTTTCTGGAAACTGTTTTACTCTCAGGAAAATGAACTTTGTTAAGATAAAGAATGTGTATATATTTTAGTATTTATTTGCTTCAACATTTCATACTTAAATTGTTATTTATGTTAACAGTGCTTTAACATTCAGTAACAACTGTAAATATAAAATAATCATGGACACATTTCTATTTATATATAAATGATGGAAAGATTAATAAGTTTCCGATTTAAAGAGGTTATACCAGTTATGTGAATATATAACTGACAAAATGAATAATTATTCTTTTATGTAAATCTACATCCTATAAAAAGGACTTTCCCTAGTAAAGTAATTCATAAGACAAAAATTATACAATCAAAAAAAAAAAAAAAAATCGAACTTCCTGTTCCAGCCCGACCCGGTGCTAGCGAGGCCCGTGCGCCCACCTCGGGTAAGCTGCCTCTGCCCCTCTGCCCCTCCTCTGTGTTCCTGTGACTAGCTTCCTGTTCCAGCCTGACCCGGTACTGGCGAGACCCACGCACCGGCTGGGTCAGGATCCTTGGCCCGCCTTCCCTTCCCTGCTTCCCCTCGCCACTTTTTCTTTTGTTTTTTTTTTTTTTTTTTTTTTAACCCCTCCAGCCCAAGCTCTAGTACCGAACCCATCAAACACCTCGTCTGGCAACCGATCTGGTCTTTGAGCCTACCAGGATTCCTCAATTCCAAAGCTCCACCTCCACCTACAGACCACACCCACGGGACTTCACAGCAGCCAGCAGCCTGAGCTCCAACACAGAGTCAGGAACCTCCATAGGTGAACCAACTTGGAGTCTCCAGACCAAAGGCCCATAGACACAGCATAACGCCACCAAAGTGCAGAGGTCGCTTACATATAAAATGATAACAACAAGGAGTAGGATGCAATCTCAGGGCCCCTGCCCACCCAAATCAAATACAGAAGACACTACCATGGAAGAAAATGGGAATCATGCAGATGAAACCTCTGAATTGGTAGCATCTGAGGCAGACAGACAAGTGCAGAAACTTATAGAGCAAATGACATCAGAGATAACATCTGAAGTAAAAAAAAGAAATATATGAAGTGGAAAAACGGCTGGAGAAATGTATAGAGGACATCAGAGCAGAAATAATATCTAAAGTTAACAAAGATATGTCTAAATCAATAGGATCCTAAGTAGGGGAACAACTACAGAAAAGTAGAAACGAGAGCAAAACAGAAATAATCTCTGAATTAGAGAGAGAAATGATAACCATAATGACAGACTTCAATACTATTAAAAAAGACATCGATAAAAAATTAGAGGAGAATAGAAAAATGATGGACTCCCTGACGGAGCAATATAGGAAAGACATAGATCGTATGAAACAGTTTCAAAGAGATATACAAGCCGGGCGTGGTGGCGCACACCTGTAATCCCAGCACTCGGCAGGCTGAGGCAGGAGGATTGGTGAGAGTTCGAGACCAGCCGGGGCTACAAAAAGTGAGCTCAAGGCCAACCTGAACTGCATGGTGAGACCCTGTCTCAAAAAGACAAAAAAAAAAAAAAAAAAAAAAAA
>PVJA010053128.1:0-12103 GCA_004027025.1 Myocastor coypus
AGACAAAAAAAAAATAAATAAAAATTGAGGGGCCAGCGAGATACCTTAGTGGTCTAAATCACCCGCTTAGGAAAACTTAGGCAACTGCAGGGACCAAACTTTGATCCCTGGCACCACATGCTGCATCAGCCCCACCCCCAGTGCAGGCTGAGCCCACCATAAATAAATAAATAAATAAATAAATAAATAAATAAATAAATTTTATGGGGCCAGGGAGATAGCTCAAGGGCACAAGTACCTGCCTGGCAAGTACAAGGTCCTGTGTTCGATCCCTGGTTCTGCAAGAAAAATAAATAAATCAATAAATAGATAAATAAATGTTTAAAAAAATAAATAACATTTAAAAATGTAAAATAAAAAAGTAAAATATGAGCTAAAATAAAGCATAAAAATAAAACATCAACATTAAAAACATAGTATAACATTTAATTCATTATTTCTTTCTCAAGAGAGTTTTCTTCAGTCCATTCAAACCCAGCTCCCCTTTCATGGGCTTTGCTGGAGGTCGTGGGGCAGCACCAGCAGGCCTAAATTGGTGGCAGTGTGTTCAGTCCTTGCAGGCTTCACAACATGGATTTCTGACCACTTTTCTGTGAATGGCACAAGTCACACAGTCATGCAGCCTCACATACAGCTTGGGAAGCACATGACTGTCAAAGATACTCACTTTGGAAATGTCCCTGAACGCAGTGGTCTCCAGTATGTTCCAAGTGACAAACTTTATTTATTTATTTATTTTCTTGTTTCAGAACCTTTGTTTATTCACTCATTTTTATGGCCGGCTCAGCTGACCCCGAGGACAGGGCTGGTGCAGCATGTGGTGCCAGGGATCAAACCATGGTCCCTGAAGCCGCCCAAGCTTTCCCAAGCAGGTGCTTTAGACCACTAAACCATCCTGCTGTGCCCCAGAAGTGACAAACTTTTTAATGGCCTTATCCTTGGGTGCGTACTGGGCACAGTGCATGCAGCGAAAAGGCTGCACATGACTGGCCCTTTTTGGCATGACTGTTGTTCCTTCTTTTTTTTTTTGTCATCTTGGAAAAGAGGATTGAAAGTGTAAAACATAAAAATTAAAGTTATAAGATAAAAGCGCACGCCTGTAATCCCAGCACTTGGGAGGCTGAGGCAGGAGGATCGATGTGAGTTCAAGACCAGCCTGGGCTACAAAATTGGGCTCAAAGCCAGCCTGAACTGCATAGTGAGACCCTGTCTCAAAAGACAAAAAAAATAAAGATAAAAGCTAAGGGGCTGGAAAGATAACTTGACAGTCTAAGCACCTGCCTGGCAAGCACAAGGACCTGGGTTCGATCCCCAGGACTACATGCCTTGCTGGCCTGACACCATGCCAACCACCAAAACTGGGCATGGTTGCTTCCTGTAATCACACTGCTGAGGAGACTCAGACAGGAAGATCACTATGAGCCCAAGTTGCATAGCGAGACCTTGTACCAAATAAAGAAATAAGCTTAAGAAAAAGCTAAGTGAAAATCAAAATAAATAAAAGTGCAGTAAAATTTCAGTTTTCCAAAGTAGGACTGTGAGAACTACTGCATTAAAATGTTCAATACAGAGACTAGGGAGATAGCTCAGAGGCATAAACACCAACCTGGCAAGTGCAAGGATCAGAGTTCAATACCTGACTGTGTGCCATGCCGGGACCTGGGTCCTTGGGAGTGCTGGTGCAGGCCTGTAGTCACAGAACTCAGGAGCCTCTCAGGAGGATCACTGTAAGTTCAAGACCAGCCAGGGGGCTACAAAAGTGAGCACAAGGCCAGCCCAAACTGCATAGCAAGACCTTGTCTCTAAAATAAAATAAAATAAAATAAAATGAAATAAAATAAAATAAAGTAAAATAAAATGTTAAATGAACTCTGTGTGCACTTCCTCCAGCCTCTGCTCTGCTAACACTCCAAAATCAGTCTTCTCAGCTGACATGCACTTTGTCCTTTTTTCAAAAAGTTCTACTTCCCCTACAAAATTAGCCTCTTTTGAAAACTTCTGTTTTGAAGTAATGAGCTCAGAGAAGTCAGTTTGGGATTGGATCCTGTAAAAAGCTTTCTTTTCTTTTTTAAAATTTTAATTATTTTTTTCTTGTTTCAGAACCTTTACTTGTTTATTCATTCATTTTTATGGTCGGCTTAGCCTGCCCCGAGGGCGGAGCTGGCACAGCATATGATGCTGGGGATCGAACCGCGGTCCCTGAAGCCACCCAAGCTTTCCCAAGCAGGCACTTTAGACCACTGAGCCATCCCGCCGGGGCCCAAGTTTTCTTTTGTTTAGACAAGGTCTCACTGTGTAGTTCAGGCAGATCTCCAGTTCACTTTGTAGTCTAAGTTGACCTTGGAGCTTATGGATCCTCCTGTCCCAACCTGCCGCCCTGCCCAGCGTTGGGGTTACAGGTGAGCCTGGCTTGTTTTATCTCTTTTGTTCTTCTTGGTACTGGAAGTTGAACTCAAGACTGGCCTGTTTTGTTTCGAGACAAGCTATTGCTACTTTGTTTAGGTCCTCTAATTCGCGAGTGCTGGAACTGATGTGAGCCAGAGTGCCTTGCTGAATATATATATATATATATATATATATATATATATATATATATATATATATATGGTGTCATTACATAGATCAGACTTGTAGTGATCCTAATATTTTCAGCCTCCCAAGAGCTGGGATTACAGACGTGCACCATGATGCCCAGTCTCAGTCGCTGTCAGTGTGCCGTGGGCATCGGGTCAGCACGGATTGCTGGGCGTCGAACCCTGATCCCTGTGTCTGCCTAAGCAGGCACATCAGTCTGCTGAGCTATCTGACCAGCCCTTTGATCCATGAAACTTTATAAATAAACACACACACACACACACACACACACACACACACATACACACACACTCCATTTCCTACACCAGGACTCAACCCTAGTGAAGCCACCTAAGCACTACTGGAGAAAATCAAAACATCATTTAGAATCAATCTTAAGTACTTTGGTCCCGCCCCTGGAGTTTTTCTGAACTGCGACTGAGTACAGATGGAAAAGGCATCAGTTGTACATTGCAGTTATAGCTATGGAAACCAACACTGGCTACCTCCTTTCCCGGATAACATCGGGCATGGAACAGGACACCTTTCAGGACTAGCGAAGAGAAGCTGGAACTGCGCTCAGAACTTCTTTCCTCCTCTGCCTGTCTTTGCGCCAGTAGATGAGCGGCAAGACAGAGAACCACTTGTGACAGATTTCTGGGCCAGTGACAGTTCTTTGGTTCATCAACGGTTTTGGAAGCAGCCTTCACAGCCTTAGAGTGTGGACTCTAAGCTGTGAGCGCGCTAGGGCGACCAATGAGTTCTGAGGCTGTCCTGAGGCGCCGACGCACGCGTACTGAGCTTCCAAGATGAAGGCTGATTGACAAGCCGGGTTTAGACCCACCCACCTCGGCTCGAAGGGGCGGGGATTGGAATTTGATTGATGGATTCTACAACCAATGAGACACCCGAAACCCGGAAGGGCTTGCCTGTGTATTTTGTCCATAGAGAATAGGTTATTTCTTTTCTTTATTTTTTTTAAAGAATTTTATTTTATTTTATTTTATTGTTTCTTGTTTCAGAACTTTTGCTTGTTTGTCTATTTATTTTTATAGCCGGCTCAGCCTGCCCTCAGGTTAGGGCTGGCGCAGCATGTGGTGCCGGGGATCGGACCGCGATCCCTGCAGCGGCCTAAGCTTTCCTAAGCAGGCGCTGTAAACCACTGAGCCATCCTGCCAGGCCCCTAGGTTATTTCTTTAACTGACCTACCTAGCATCCCTTAAGCATGTCCACTTGAGCTGGGAGCGGGACAACGATTGAAGAAAACGCTAGATAGTGTCCTTAACTAGCCCTTCCCCTTCCCCTTTCCCCCTGTTCCTCGTCTTCCTGTTTCTTCCTGAGAATTGAACCTAGGGCTTTCACACTGAGCTACACCACCCTCTAGTTTGAGACAGAATTTCTCTTAAGTCACTAAATTGCCCAAGTGGGTGTGACTTTTGATGCTCCTGCTTCAACCTTCAAGCGTGCTGATTAGCGGCCTGTGCTACCATAGCAGGTTGGCCATGTTGTTTTGAGACTGACTAGAAGTAGCTGATGGAGCCATCACTGCCAGATCACTGCCACTGTACCCTGAACATAAGCAGTGCACCTATACCTTGGACCAGGCACAAAGTAAAGTACCTACATGCTGTTCACATGGACCACTTGCTCTCTCTCTCTCTCTCTCTCTGGCTTTTTTAGACAGGCTCTCATTCTGCAGTTCAGGCTGGCTTTGAGCTCACTTTGTAGCCCAGGCTGATCTCAAATTTACAACTATCCTCCTGCCTTAGCCTCCTAAGTATTGGGATTCCAGGTGTGCACTGGCACACTTGGCTACTCAGGAAAGTGTTGAGTAGATATCTCTGCTCCCTACCATGGGCAGGTGTTTGATATTGCTGAATCCTTAAAAAGGAAGGGATTGGAGTTAGGCAACAATAAGCTAAGTTACACCAAAGATTGCCACCATAGCAGCAGAAGCTAGGAAGAGGAGCAAGAGGAGCCAGTAAATTTCAGAGTGAGTGTTGTCAGCTGGACAGCTTCACTTCCATGTCTAGCATCTAGAATTTCAGAGAACAAACTTCTGCTGTTGTTTTCCCCTACAAATTTCTATCATTGTAAGCCACCAAGTTTGTGGTACTCTGTTATGGCAGCCCTAGGAAACAAATACACTATTACCATAAAATGAATTAGGGATTTAACTAGCCTTGCCCCTTTTCTTAATTCTTGGTAAGAATTGATATATTAATTCCCTATGCATTGACTGTTTTGTAGCACTCAAATGTAAAACCATCTGTGCCTACTGCTTTGTTTTCTTTGTGAGAAGATATTTCCTCTCTCTTTATCACTTCCTTGTTTATTTTTGTGTCAGGATTGCAATAGAGGGGATGGAACCCAGGTCCTCCTGCATACTAGTACTAAGCAAGTACTCTCCCACTCAGTGACATCCCCTACTCTTTCTATTTATTTTATTTTATTTTATTTTTTGTGGTACCAGGAATTGAACTCAGGACCTCATGCTTGCCAGGTGGGCACTTCTGCCACTGAGCCATCTCCCTGGGCCTCTACTTTATTTTTTAATACAGCATCTTGTTAAGTTGCTCAGGCTGGCCTCAGACTTGATCTTCCTGCCTCGAGTAGTTGGAATTATAGGCAGGCATCACCATGACCAGTTGTGGGAAGATATTTTTTGAGTAAGAAATGAGTAACTACTGAGGTACCTGCTGTGTACGTGAAGTACTGAATATAAAGGTGTGAACAAGACAGAAAATGTCCTCTCTCTCAAGGTGCACTCATTGACAGAAAAATAGATTTGCAGCTATATGTTTCTATGTATCTATCTATATCTATATATTTTCATAATCCATTGGTAACGATCACCAGGCATGTAGATCTGTGTAGTGTGGCCTCCACAGGAAGGCTTGTTATACACATCTGAACGTGGTTGGTACTTGATGATATAGGGGAAAACTCAACCTGAAAGACACCTGGGATGTGTTCTCTAAAACTGAGGAATGAATTTTAGGAACAACGGAGGTTAAGAGCAGAAGATATTTATCAGGGGAAAAAAACCTTCTATCTGAGAGAGGGACAGAAGGGGATCTGATTGGGCTGCAGAAGAAACTGTCATTTGTAGGGATTTTCATAAATGAAAATCATGAGGTAATGTGGATCTAAAGTGGAAAACATGGAAACTTGCACAAGAAGTGGGACAAAACTATGGTTAATGTCTTAGTCACTTTTCTCTTGTTGCTGGGACAAATACCCAACCCTCAAAATGAAGGAAGGAAAGGTTTATTTAGCTCAGAGTTTGTGGAGGTTTCAGTCCATATTCAGCTGGCCCAAGGCTGAGTGGAGCAGGACAGAGAGCATGCAGTTCATGGCAGCAGAACAGCAACAAAATGGTGACAGAGGCAGCCAACCAAACAGGGCAGCAGAGCAACTAGGGGAACTGAAAGCAACAGCACGAGTCTGTCTCTCTCTATATTACATTCAGGCTCTCTGCCTCAGCCTATCTGCTTTAGGCTACACCCGTAATCCCAGAAGTACTCAGACCCAAAATCCCATCAGTGCTAAAACACATAATCCCAGGGATTGTAAGGCAAGTCTCAAACTCTAGAAGTCCCTGCCCTATGACTGCATGAGGCTTTGGGGGGACAACTAGACATAAACCATAACATTCCGCCACTGGACATGCAAAGAGGGAGCAAAGCCCGCCTAAGAGGGAAGCCAAGGAAACTACTGCCAAGAGTGTCTTAGGGACGGAGCTGCACGGAGCCCACAACACAGTGCAGACTGCTCCAGTTGGAACTATGGGATTTAATGTTTACCCTGCTGGATTTTGGACATGTATTGCTCCCAGTGTTTTGTATTCCCCTGTTGCTTGCAACTTTTGGAATCCTAATGTTTATCTTATGCCTTTGAATGTTGAATATGCTTAACTTTTCTATCGTACAGGGGATCACAGTTGAGAGTTTGCCTTAGATCTTGGAGGAGACTTGGGATTTGGACTTTTCAGCAATGCTGAAGCTGTTGGGACTTTGGAAACTCTTCCAGATGGACTAAAATATCTTTTGTAAAAAGGGATATGTATGAGCCTTTGGGGGTCCACGGGCGGAATGTTATTGTTTATGTCTAGTTGTCCCCCCAAAGCCTCATGCAATCATGGGGCGGTGACTTCTATAGATTGAGACTTGACTCATCAGTCATTGGGACTATGTGTTTTAATACTGATGAGATTATGGGTCTGAGTACTGCTGGGAATTACAGGTGTGGCCTGGGGCAGATAGGCTAAAGCAGAAAGCCTGAATGTAATATAAAGAGAGACAGAAAGACATACTTGTGCTGTTGCTCTCTGTGCCCCTGGTTGTTCCATTGCCTCTGTCACCAATTTATTGCTGTTCTGCCCCCATGAACTGCTGCTTTCTGACATGTGCCCCTCAGCCTTGGAGCCAGCTGAATATGGACTGAAACCTTCAGTAACTGTGAGCTAATAAACCTTTCCTTCCTTCATTTTGGGTGTTGGGTATTTGTTCCAGCAATGAGAGAAAAATAACTAAGACAGTTAGCCAATGAGATTACAAGTACAATTGTTCATGTAAAACTGATTAAATTGGGATCAAATGGGGAAGTGAGTCACATGGCAAGTGGACCTGAATATAGCTCTGCTTTTAGGGGGTTAAGTCACTGATTTTCTGGCTTTTTCAAGGTGACTGATACCTATCTAGAATATTAATCCCTGATGCCTATCCATAGGTAGGCATGTGGTTGCATTTGTTTGATTCTTTGTCTTGAGATGTGGCCCACAGTGGGTGTGTCTTGTTTCTCCCTCAGTTGCAAGGTCTTGCCTTTCATATTGCCTCCTTTGAGGGCCCAGTTATGTCTGACTGCCTATAATATTTCTATCTCTTTAGATGCCTACAACATTGAGACTGGGAGAAGATGAGATCACTTCATGTAAAACTGTTTCTGACATAGTAAGCTCTTCTTTATAGTATTTGTGCATCACAGGTCTGTGCTATCTTTTCTGGAAAAGATTTTGTGGGCCTTGTTTTTTTCCTCCTTCATTATTTGGTAGACGTCACTGACAATGTCAGGCAGAACTTTCAATATAATATTGAAGAGAGGTGATAAGAGCGAATATTCTTTATTTTTGCCCTTATGAGGAAAATATTAAGTTTTTCACCATGAAGTAAGATGTTCAATTCAAGATTTTTGGCCAGGCATAGTGGTATGTGCCTGTATCCCCAGCACTTAGGAGCCTGAGGCTGGATGATCACTGTGACTCTAAGGCCACCCTGTGCTACATACATAGTGAGTTCAAGGCCAGCATGAAGCACCTAGTGAAACTCTGTCTCAAAATAAACAAGCAAAAAAAGCATAGGAATGTAGCTCAGTGTGAAGGTCTTGGGTTCAAACCCCAATACCACAAACAAGAACAAAACAAAAAACCCTTAAGGGTACTCAGTTCAGATCTCCATCCTTTGTATTAATTAGGATTCTCTAGAGAAACAGAAAGCATATGATATAGTAGGATCTATCCACATCTATCTATCTATCTATCTATCTATCTATCTATCTATCTATCTATCTATCTATGTATCCATCATCTTATCTACCTAATCTATATGCATTTTACTATGGCTTGAGTTTGAGTGTTCCCTAAAGCTTCAGGCAACCACACACAGGGCTTTTCCAAGGTGGCTTGAAGAGTGTGTGATGCTGGGATTAAGAGTGGCACTCTGGGTGTGAGTGCTGTTCACCCTAAGATTGAGTGGCCTACATAGAATATAAGGGACAGAAATGACTGTTGTTGCTGTTAACTCTGCTGCTGCCATCGCTTACTACTACTTCTCTGCCATGCTATGAACTGTTCCCACCCTGGGATGCTCTTCTGCCACTCTTCTTGCAACCAGCTGACTATAGACTGGAACCACTACAAACTATGAGGCAAAGTAAACTTTTCCTTCTTTAACCTTGAGTGTTAGGTGTTTTTGTATCAGCAGTGCAAAAATTAACTAAGATGTATCTTTATTCATAGGGAGAGACTTAAAGGAATTGTTTTACCCGATTATAGAGAAGGACAAAGTCCAAAATCTGCAAGATGGGACAGTACAAGTGGTTGCATCAGCCATAAAACACAGTGCATGTGAATATGAGAGGGCTACAGAACTGGTAAAAATCCAATTCTTCTGCTTAGAGCCTGACCATTAAAACACACTGAGGTTGCTCTCATGCCTTACAGGGATGATATAAAAACTACATGCCCACTCTGGTTTCTCTTCAGATCGTATAAATCTTTCCCCTTAAAAACTACATGCCCTTTGAAAATCGAAAGACTGAAATGTTTCTACATTATCTAAGAAGTGTTTGAAATGTTCCAGACCTTAACAAAATCTTTACATACTTTTAAGCTTTTTTTATTTATTATTTTTATTCTTGTTTCAGAACCTTTGTTTGTCTATTCACTCATTTTCATGGACTGCTCAGCCCGCCCCGAGGTCAGGGCTGGCGCAGCACGTGGTGCCGGGGATTGAATTGCGGTCCCTGAAGCCGCCCAAGCTTCCCCAAGCAGGCGCTTTAGACCACTGAGCCATCCCGCCGGGCCCAAAATCTTTACATACTAAGAATATTGTATTTAGCCAGGAGTGGTGGCACACGCCTGTAATCCCAGTACTGGGGAGGCTGAGGCAGGAGGATCAGTGTGAGTTCGAGACCAGCCTGGGCTAAAAAAGTAAGCTCAAGGCCAGCCTGAACTGCATAGCGAGACCCTGTTTCAAAAAGACAAAAAAAAAATATTGTATTTGTAGTTTATTCTAGAAATTTTAGTAAATAAAAATATGAATAATCCAATGGCATAATTTGTAAAAATATTTATATAATTCAAATACTTAAAAATAAATATAATATTATCTAATTAAAAAAATATGGGGCAGTAACCTGCAGATCTAGGGAAAGTTGATGTTGCAGTTGGGGCCTGAGGCCGATCTTCTGGCAGAATTCCTTCTCTGTCAGGTGTGGTGGAGCATCCTTGTAATTCCAGCACTCAGGAGGCTGAAGCAGGAGGATTGAGAATTCAAAGATAGCCTTGGTTAGATAACAAGTGTAAGGCTAGCCTGGACTACATAATAAGACTGTCTGGAAAGAAAATAATTTTCTAGGGATGTCAGTCTAACTCTCACAAATGATTGAACAAGGTCCAGTACATCATGGAGGGTAATCTGCTTTACTCAAAGCCCAGTGATTTGAATGTTAGTCTCATTTAAAAGGTATCTTGAGGATCATGGGTATAGCTCAGTGGTAGAGCACATGTCTAGCATGCATCAGGTCCAAGGTTTAATCTCCAGAACTGAAAACAAAAACTTACCAGAAAAATCTAGAATGTTTGACCAAGCAGTTTTCCCCTCAAAGTCAGCATTAAGGTTAGGTTAAGGAGCAATACTTGTTTTAGTTTTCTTTCTTTGAGTCAGGGCCTTGCTATGTAGTTCAGGTTGGCATGGACTCACTATGCAGCCTAGGCAGGAGCGATCCTCCTGCCTCAGCCTCCTGAGCACTGAGATTACAAGTGTGTACCACCACATCTGGTTAAGGAATAATGTTAAGCATTAGGGTTGTGGTTAGATTTACGATCAAGGTAAAGGTCAGGATGAGGGAAACAGTTCATTGTACCATTAGCTGGGCATGGTGGCACATGTCAAAAATTCCAGATACTCTGAAGGCTGAGATGGGGATCTCAAATTTGAGGCCAGCCTGGGCAATTTAAGAAGACTCTGTCTCAATATAAAAAATAGAAAGGGCTCGGGATGTAGCTCAGTAGGGCTCATGAGTTCAATCCCCAGTACAACAACAAAAATATTGTCATTAGTGTTAGTTTGTGGTCAGAGTGAGTGTCAATTTTAGGATCAGTGTCAGAATGAGTTAAACTTAAGCTGGGCACCACATGCTTATAATTGCAGCACTCGGTAAGCTGAAGCAGGTGGACTGATGCAAGTTTGAGGCCAGCCTGGGCTAGTTAGTGAAATCCTGTTGAGAAAAAAGAAAGAAAGAAAGAAAGAAAGAAGGAAAGAAAGAAAGAAAGAAGTGGATCAAGCTTATTGTCAGGGTTACTATTAGTGTTATGTTTAATGTCAGTATTAGAGTCAGATTAAGGGTGAGTGTATAGAGCTAGGTCAGGTTTGGAGTCAATGACAGCATTCTGGTTAGGCTTAGGTGAGGGTCAGATTCATGATTAGGGTAAAGGTCAAATTTAGGAGGTTACAGTCAGGATCATGATTAGGCAATGTTCAGGTACTAGTTTTTGCATAATTCTAGGATTAAGATTTTTAAATTATTTATTTGTCTTTTGAGATGGGGTTTCACTATCCAGTTCAAGCTGGCCTCAAACTCACTGTGTAGCTCAAGCTGGCCTTAAACTCATGGCAATGTCCTGCCTCAGCCTTCTGAGTGCTGGGGTTCCAGGCATGCCACTGGCCAGAATTGATGTGTACGGTCACATTTAGAGTCAGGCTTGGGGTATTATTATTGTGACAGTCTGGTTCATGGTCGTGGTCATTGTTAGGGTTCAGCTTAAACAGGGGTCAACATTCAACTGTTTGATTTCTGGGTCATGGTCAGAATCAGAAACACATTGGGGAACTTGCTTACTCAACATTGGCTAAGTAGCTGGCTACTGTTGGCACTGAGGAAGCATGTCCTAGGGAATTGGATCATCCCAATTCCACAGAAAAGCACTTCTGAATTCCCTGTGCTGGCCCTCACTTACTTCATAGAGGAACCCTCAGGAAGGGCTGTGACTCTCAGAAAGAGCTGCCACAACCTCTGTACAGGTGCCCTTCTGGTGTTCGTCCCAATGCCCCTTCACTGTTATAGAATAAGAATGGGTGTTAGAAAGTGGATCATCCCTGTAATTCCAGTGCTGAGGGAGTTTGTGGCAGGAGGATCTGGGGCAATTTGGTAAGACCCTATGTGAAAATTGAAAAAGAAGGGGGGATGTAATGGCAGCATACGCCTTAAATTGATCTACTGCAAAATCAAAACGAAAGAAAGAAAGAAAGAAAGAAAGAAAGAAAGAAAGAAAGAAAGAAAGAAAGAAAGAAAGAAAGAAAGGAAGGAAGGAAGGAAGGAAAGGAAAGGAAAGGAAAAATAAAAAAATGAGGATTGGAAAGTGAGCAGGACTGTCAAATAGCCACACTATCTGCAGGTGGGAAGCACAGGGCGGGGCTTTGAAGAATCCTTTGTCTATAGTAACCCCCTAAATGGCTTCTCCATTGTACAGGCCTTGAGGGCTCATTCAGTCATTCTGTGCACTCTGACTTCTCACAGCTCAGGGCCCTGGGTAGGAAGTCACTAGGTGGAAGTATCTCACTACCCTGCTGCACGCCTTGCCCCCCGGGGTACACTGAACAAACGACCCAGTCCAGCTTTGGTGGTTCAGGCGTGTCATCCTCATACTGGAGACGTTGAAAATAGAAGGATTACTGCGAGTCCGAGCAGTGCAGTGAGCCCCTGTACCAAACACATAACATGGAAAAAAAAAAAAAAAAAAAAAAAAAAA
>PVJA010053129.1:0-12065 GCA_004027025.1 Myocastor coypus
AAAAAAAAAAAAAGTGAGCTCAAGGCCAGCCTCAATTGCATAGCGAGACCCTGTCTCAAAAAGACAAAAAAAAAGGGCCCGGCAGGATGGCTCAGTGGTCTAAAGCACCTGCTTAGGAAAGCTTAGGTGGCTGCAGGTACTGCGGTTCGATCCCGGCTCCACATGCTGCTCCAGCCCTGCCCTCAGGGCAGGCTGAGCCGGCCATAAAAATAAATAAACAAACAAAAGTTCTGAAACAAGAAAAATAAAATAATTTTTAAAAAAAGACAAAAAAAATAAAAATAATAATAATAATAAAAGTTGATTTTGATTTTGTAGAATTCGGCTGGAAAGTTCAGGGACTGCTGTATCTTTTGCTACAGTAAAAATGTTAAATAATATTTCTAGGGGACCCAGTAATTCAGAACTGTTCCTTATTTAGCATTTTGCCCAAAATGATTTGAAACTGTCAAATTATAACTTAGTTTTGTACCTGTTTTATCCTTTAATGTGAAGGGAACTAAAGAAATGTGTGCCATCCAAACGTAACTGGCAAAATGCAGTGAGGCGCAGGGCACCATGGCTCGATCCCCAGCCCCACAAACCGCGCCACACTTGCCCTTAACACAAACAGAATTAGCCAATCAATCAATAAATAAGTAAATAAAATCAGTCTCCAAATGTAACTATGCCATACATACAGGATCTTGTCCTTTGAGGAGATAGCCCCTGTCAGATTTCTAGGAAACGCTTTACACTGTCCACTTCACTTGCCATCATTTTCCATGGCAACAGTGTGAGCTTCAGTTACCAAAGAACAACCCAAGATATAAGCCCCATGGCATATCCAGTGACCAAGAAAATTGGCATTCATTCTCACTATGCATCTAAACCCCATGCTAGCTGTCATCCTGAAAACGCTATTTTACTAAGATCCATAAATGATTTGTGTACACTTCTTACTTGATTCGTAGGAAGAAGCCTGTACTCCATCAAGAGTGGTGATAGAATCAAGAAATGTAAAAAGTGGAAAATCCTTCCAAGCCATCATTCTGTCTCTTGCATCCTGATAGGGCTATCCATCCACTGCCTAAAAGTATATGGATTTTTAAAAGATCTGTGGACATAATCTTTCTTGCTGTTTGTTTTCCAGGAGTACTGGTAGAGGATATAAAAATGATGGCATTTCACACCATGCAATAATTGAAAGCAGGTTTTACGCATTATGTACTTCTGGTGAAACAGGTGTAAAAACTAGAGGACACAGTAAAGTAAATGGATGCAGTAAACATACAAAAAGACCATTCAAACTGACGTTTTTCACTTACAAAATTTTGACTCATTTTTAGCGTTACTTTTTGGTGACAGAGGACCATACCTAGGACCTTGTGCTGGCTAAGCAAGCCCTCTATTACCGAGCTAAATCTCCAACCCCTGAAATATTTTATATTTAAAAACGTGTATCCTATGTATACCAATAGTAATTATATACACACACACACACACACACACACATATAATGATATAAGGAGCGAGGCATAGTGGCACACATTTATAATCGTAGCTGTTGAGGAGCCAGAAGATAAAAAATTTGAGGCCAGCAGGATCAATTTAGGAAGACCTTTTCTCACAATAAAGAATTTAAAGTAGGACCCAGCAGGATGGCTCAGTGGTCTAAAGCGCCTGCTTGAGAAAGCTTGGGTGGCTTCAGGAACCGTTGTTCGATCCCTGGCACCACATGCTGCACCAGCCCTGCCCTCAGGGTGGTCTGAGCCAGCCAAAAAATGAGTAAATAAACAAACAAAGGTCCTGAAACAAGAAAAAAATAAATGCATAAAATAAAAAATTCTTTAAAAAAAAAAGAATTTAAGATATAGTCATTCTTTTAAGTTCAAAATCAAATATGTGTCGGGCGTGGTGGCACACACCTGTAATCCCAGCACTTGGGAGGCTGAGGCAGGAGGATTGGTGAGAGTTCGAGACCAGCCTGAGCTACAAAAGTGAGCTCAAGGCCAGCCTCAACTGCATAGTGAGACCCTGTCTCAAAAAGACAAAAAATAAAAAAAATGTATAAAGTGCATGGATTTTTCTTTAATGTTAGTTAGCATAAATTGTATATTTGAACATTGAATATAATGATAATCTTTAATATTTTTTAAGGAGACACTATGATATTTTGAGCTTTATCACGGAGGCATAAGTTGGATGGTCTCTGGGGAAACAAATGATGAACACCAGGGCTCCACCTACATACAGAAGTGTTTTCTCAATCTCTTATCTGAAATGATCCTAGCCCACTTCTGGCTATTATTTCCCTTAATCTCTAATACACACTACTATAGTTTAGTCCCTTACACAGTTTTAGAACAACTTTCCAGGGAAATTGAAGGTTCTTGTTTTGTTTTGTTTTTAAGGGTCTACAAGGTGTTCAGGGTCTCACTAATAGATTGGACTCATAGTGATCTGCCCGTTTACAGCCTCCCAAGAGCTGGGATTACGGGCATACACCATCACACCCAGTCTCAATTGCCTTCTTAGCATGCCCGCAGGCAGGCTTGGGATCAAACCCTGGTCTCTGCACCTTTTTCTAGGGGCTGTAATCTCATGCACTATTTGGCCAGCTCTTGCCAGGGGAATAAGGACCTTTTAAGTGTTTGGAAAAGAATCCACTGCTTTCAAAACAGTAATACTTTTTTCTTTTTTTTTTTTTTTTTTTTTTTTTTTTTTTTTTTGGTCTTTTTGAGACAGGGTCTCACTATGCAGTTCAGTTGAGCTCACTTTTATACCCAAGGCTGGTCTCAAACTCATACTGATCCTCCTGCCTCAGCCTCCCAAGTGCTGGGATTACAGGCATGCACTACCACACCTGGCTACAAAACACTAATCTTCATGTCAAAACATTTTAAATACGTCATTGTCTTAGAAAAATACTCATTTACAAACATTTAACACTTTTAGCACAAGTCCTAGGGTGCTAAATTGACTTCCCAGAGTGTTTCCTCACCTGTAAAGATCAAGAATACCTACTCTGAGCCGGGCGTGGTGGCGCATGCCTGTAATTCCAGCACTTGGGAGGCTGAGGCAGGAGGATCAATGCGAGTTTGAGACCAGCCTGGGCTACAAAAATGAGCTCAAGGCCAGCCTGAGCTGCATAGTGAGACCCTGTCTCAAAAAGACAAAAAAAAAAGAATACCTGCTCTGTACTGATGAGCGGCACCAAATGTGTCTATCGTGAACATGGTTTATTAACTGATACAAAAAATAAATCATAGCCAGGCGTGGTGGCGCACACCTGTAATCCCAGCACTCTGGCGGGAGGCGGAGGCAGGAGGATCGGTGCGAATTCGAGACCAGCCTGGGCTACAAAAGTGAGCTCAAGGCCAGCCTCAACTGCGTAGTGAGACCCTGTCTCAAAAAGACAAAAAAATAAATAAATAAAATAAAATAAATAAATCATTAATTACCCCCAACTGAACCTCTCAGGCATTTGTTTAGGTCATGGGGCTTTATGACAGAATTCATGACAAGTGTCCTATAAGACATCTTGTAAGAGGAAAGGAGAGTTGAATAAAACCTTTATTACTGGAAGGGACCTAAGTGAAATCCTATCTATTAACAACAAAAAGAAGAGTAGCTCTACAAAGTGAGTGTGAGCCAAAGATAGGAAAAGAAATCAGCCCTGTAGCTGGTAGTGCATCCCAGTGCTTGGGAGGCTGAGGCAGGAGGATGAGTGTGAGTTTGAGACCAGCCTGGGCTACAAAAGTGAGCCCAAGGCCAGCCTGAACTGCACAGCGAAACCCATCTCAAAAAGACAAAAAGAAAGAAAGACAAAAGGAAAGAAAGAAAGAAAGAGAAAGGAAAAGAAAAGAAAAGAAAAATGAAATGGGTCCTGTAGAGCACAGAGCAAACCTGTGAAAAAGCTCCCAGTGGTGGGCCTAGATCAGCTAGTTCACATGCATGTTACAGATGAAGAAGTTAAGGCAAAGATAGCTAGTATGTCTTTATCCAAGGTCATGCAATAAATTGGTGACACAACAATGCTTGCTTATGACCCATCCCAGCCATAAGTGATTTTTTTTTTTTTTTTTTTTTTTTCCGGGACCAGGGATTGAGCTCAGGATCCTGCACTTGCCAGGCAAGTGCTTGTACTACTGAGCTATCTCCCCAGCCCCTCAGCCATAAATGATCTAACAGTTCTGGCAATATTAGAGTGGAAGAAGTGCCTCAGTTATGTGGAAGAAAAATCAATTAAACATTAAAAAAAAAAAAAAAACTGGGGCCAGCAAGATGGCTCAGCGGTCTGAAGGGCCTGCTTAGAACAGTTTAGGCAATTGCAGGGATGGCAGTTGGATCCCCAGCACCACATGGTGTGCCACCCCACCCCCAAGACAGGCTGAACTGGCCATAAAAAAAAGAAAAGAAAAAAGCCTGTAGTGTTTTCAAGAATGCATTAATAACTAAATTGGGAAAGTAGAAACATGGAGCAAGCTAAGGGAATCCCTGAATTTGTAATCTTTACTTGAATGAATTAACGATGTCTTGGTCTCTGAGAACAATCTGTACTTTTAATTTACATCTCTGGGTATATTTTACATAGGTAATACATTTTCCTGCTGTATTGTTTTTAAAACAAAAACCCAAGGCCCACCACCAAAAATAGGCCTTTTCTCTTTCTCCTCTCCCAGTTCCTGCAGGGGAAGCAGTTTTCTGTCCTAGTCCAGCTAGTACTAGCTAGCCAAGGCATACTTACACACTGAACACTTTGATGTGGCCGCTCAATTTACATTTTAAAAAACATACCCAATGGCCAAAGCCAAGGGGGCCACGGTAGGGTAAGGCCTCCAGGGCTTTGAGGAAGTGAGCTCCAGCGTTTCTCAGGACTATTTCGTGGATCTCAGGATGATCTAACTTCTTTAGGTCATCTTTAGGGTAGCAAGTATGTAAGTAGGAGCACTTGAAGATCTAGGTATTAGCTGATTCCTGGGAGGTGAGATGAGAAGCAGTTGTTTGAAAGGGAGAGACTTAGGCTAGCTTTTGAATACTCCTAGTGGGGGCTTGTTGCTCACACTGAGATCACACTATTTCCTAAAGATAACTGCCCTCTCTGGCCAATTCCAAGGCCAAGCAATTGTCAAGCAAATTAATATATTAATATGGTTTTTAAAACATACCTATGGCTAAATAAAAATGATTTTCTTTATCAGACTAAATGAAAAAACTGCACGAAAACCTTGTATTTTGAAACAAAAAAAGAAAAAAACAACAACAAAAAAAAACTCTTAGCCGGGCGTGGTGGCTCACGGCTGTAATCCCAGCACTCGGGAGGCTGAGACAGGAGGATTGGTGCGAGTTCGAGACCAGCCTGGGCTACAAAAGTGAGCTCAGGACCAGCCTCAACTGCATAGCGAGACCCTGTCTCAAAAAGACAAAAAAAAAAAGAAAAAAAAAAAAAAAAAAAACTCTTATATTTCGAATGTAACAAGAATTTCAACCTGCATCCCTTTATTTGCTTGTTTTGTTTTGTTTTGTTTTGCAAAACGGGATGGAAACGGAGGCCTTCAGACACTAAGCTATATCCCCAATCCTTTTGTATTTTTTTATTTTACAATGGCTCAGTTGCTGAATTGCCTATGCAGCGTTCGCATTTGAGATTCTGCAGCCTCAGCCTCTCAAGACTACTGGAATTACAGATGGACGCCAGCACACCCGGCTTCATTTTGCAATGATTCTTTGACTGAAAAATCTGTTTCTTGTACAGAAGGATGAGGGTTTATGAGAAAGGGTGAATTCCATTAACTTGGATACTTTTCTTATAAAACTGGAAAAAAAAAAAAAAAAAAACAGTGAAAAAGAATAAAACAAAAACATGGGCCCGGCGGGATGGCTCAGTGGTCTAAAGCCCCTGCTTGGGGAAGCTTGGGCGGCTTCAGGGCCTGTGGTTTGATCCCCAGCACCACATGCTGCGCCAGCCCTGACCTTGGTGTGGGCTGAGCCGGCCATAAAAATGAGTGAATAAACAAACAAAGGTTCTGAAACAAGAATAAAAATAATAAATAAAAAAAATTTAAAAACAAACAAACAAAAAAAACACCTGACTGGTTTGAAGAACCCTAAGCATGAAGTTAGGCCAGAGCTAAATTATTCTTTCTACCACATGGAGGCATTGAGCAACCATGTGATTTGCAAAATCTACCAGGACTTGATAGTTTAATGCTCTGTTAGGCAAAGGCAGAAGGGTTCATCTGATGTCTACAAATGTGTAGTGTTTCATACAAGAGTACCCTTCTTAATATATCATTTAGTATGTCCTTTGTAGGACCTATTTTCTAAGCAAATTAACCTTCAACAACCTTCTCTACATTAACCACACAGGACAGACTATCCTGGAATATACTGAACAGTAGTTTGAGCAGTTTGGTTCATTAGTTTCTGAAATCTTGGCCTGAATTGAACAATTTTGCAGTTTACTGAAATCTGAAAGACTAAAATAGCTGGGGAGCTGGGCATGGTGGCGCACACCTGTAATCCCTGCACTTGGGAGGCTGAGGCAGGAGGATCAGTGCAAGTTTGAGACCAGCCTGTGTTGCAGAAGTGAGCCCAAGGCCAGTCTGAACTGCATAGCAAGACCCTGTCTCAAAAAAGACAACAATAAATAAACAAACAAACAAATAAATAAATACTAAGAAGATATTACTTTCATTTTACACTTTTAATTATCTATTGAACCGGGTATAGTGGTGCACTCCTGTAATCCTAGCCCTTAGGAGGCTGAGACAGGAGGATTGGTGTGAGTTGGAGACCAGTGTGGGCTACAAAACTGAGCTCAAGGCCAGCTTGAATTGCATAGCGAGACCCTGTCTCAGAAAGACAAAAACAAAACAAAACAAAAAAAAAACTATTGTGACACTTAAAAAAAATAATATTAATTTCCCTGCAGTTCAGAGTTGTGGCAAATAGGCAGAGATTCAATTGTGAGTCCAAAGTTTACCTCCATAGTTACAAACCCAGAATCAACTGGCAGCAAGATAACCATCTGACTTACTAAGCCTACTTGACGAATTCTGTTTGGGCCGCAGACAGTACTTAGGTCTGAGCTTCAAATCAATTAATCAACAACTATTTATTAGTCTGTGTCGGCTGAGCAGTGTTGAGGGCTATGGAGCTGTAAATAAAGTCTAGAAGAATACCCTGGGCCTCTGGAAGAGGCTAAGCAGAAAGAGATTTTCACAGAGCCTGAGTAGGACAAGCAGGACTCTGGAAATTGTGGTGCCACATACAGTACTGAGGTGTCCTTGCATAAGATGAGGAGGCAGCACTAAACTAAAACATTTCATTAAAATATAAAGTTATAGCTAGCTCCATGTAGGGACACACGGCCACAATTTTAGGTATTCAGGAGGCTGAGGTGGCAAGATTGTCCGAGACCAGCAAGCAGTTCAGGATAAACCCGGACAACTTAATGTATTAAATATATAAAATAATTAGACAGTTACACAATTATAAAATGTGTTAGCATTTAAATAAAATTTTACCAGGCGTGATGGGGCACGCCTGTAATCCCATCACTTGGGAGGCTGAGGCAGGCTGAGCAGTGTGAGTTTGAGACCAGCCTGGGCTACGGAAGTGAGCCAGCCTGAACTGCATAGTGAGGCCTTGTCTCAAAAAGATAGTAATAATAGGCTCCAGATATTTTTGTACTGGATACGAAAAAAATGTACAAAATCAGATCAACTGAATAAATTAGAGCATGGAAATTAAATGAGATAAAATTATTCAAGGTTTAAATTCCTGAAGCAGATTACCACACTGAGGACTAGTTGTTTTTTAGGAGATGCACGCTGAGAAAAGGTAAAGGGGCATGATGTTCTCAAACTGTTTCAAAATAGTTACAAAAAAAACAAATAACAATGTGTAAGGAGGCCAAGGAAGAGGAAGCGGGGCTGGGGAGAGCATGGATGCAGGTTTATGTGCTGTGAAAAATTCTGTGATTTCCTTTGTTTTTAATGACTTTTTTTTTTTTTTTTTTTTTTTGTCTTTTTTTTGAGACAGGGTCTCACTGTGCAGTTCAGGCTGGCCTTGAGCTCACTTTTGTAGCCCCGGCTGGTCTCGAACTCGCACCAATTCTCCTGCCTCAGCCTCCCGAGTGCTGGGATTACAGGCGTGCGCCACCACCCCCGGCTAATGACTTTTTTTTCCCCCCCATACAGGGCTCACTGCGAAGTTCAGGGTGGCCTTGAGCTCAGGCCAATCCTCTTCTCTCCACCTCCTGAGTGCAGGCTGAACTCATGCCCGGCTTAATTCTGTGATTTTTCTCTTTTATTTTTATTTTAGGGAAGGGTCTACAGGGTGTTCATGGTCTCATTACTAGGTAGGACTCATAGTGATCCACCTGTTTACAGCCTTCCAATTGCTGGGATTAGAGGCGTGCACCACCACGCCCAGTCTCAATTGCATTCTGGGCAAGCCCAGGGGCCAGGCCTGCACGGGCACCTGGGATGAGGCCCTGGCCCTGCACCTGCTTGCAGGTGCTGTAATCCTCTGAGCTATTTGGCTGACCCTGTGGCTTTTCTTTTCTCTTCTCTTTTCGTTTTTTAATCGTTTATTTGCTAAAGGGTCTTACCACACACCTCAGACTCACAGTGATCCTCCTTTTCAGCCCTCCCTCCCCACCCCAGCACTGGGATTACAGGTAAGTGTTACCACTCCCGTTTCAGTGGCTGACTCAGTGTCGGGATGGCATGGTTTGTGGTACTGGGGATTGAACCCTGGTCCTTGTGCATACCAGGCTGGTACTTAGACCACCAAGCTATCTCCCCAGCCCTCTGACCCTATGATTTTCTTTTTTTTTTTTTTTTTGGCTATGCAGTTCAGGCTGGCCTGGAGCTCACTTTTGTAGCCCAGACTGGTCTCGAACTCACACTGATCCTCCTGCCTCAGCCTCCCAAATGCTGGGACTACAGGCATGCACCACCACGCCCGGCTAGACCCTGTGATTTTCTTATAAATTTTACATATTTATTTTAAAGGAGTCACCTCAGAATGAAATAGAAAGAGAAGAGAGTGCAAACTTGGCTCTCTGTACTGTTTCACTTCTCAATGTGGATTACCAGTCCATGTAGAATCCAACCACTAAATCGTTAGAGAATAACCACAACAAAATGGAAGCCGAAAAGCCCAAGAGGTAGTTGGGGAGACTTTGAATAGGCCCGTTTGGTTGAAGCACTCAGCCTGTGAACACGTGGAAAGAAGGGCCACAGGAAGTAGGCCTTGGGAGGGCTCTATGCTGAGCTAAGAAGCCCGAATTTCATCAGAAGCGAAAAGGTATGACGGAAAGACATGAGGGGCATTTTAGCCTATAGGAGTTCCAAGGAGATTAGTTTGAAGAGCCAGAAAAAAGTGAAAGTTAGGGAAAAAGGCATTGAGGAAATTGGGATTTAGAAAAGCAGCTCTTAATTTCTAATTCCTCAGGGTTATTTTAATTAATCACTGTTTCATGTCAAAGTCTGGCAATCACAATTCTACAGTAACAGAATGTGTCTACTCAGAACGGTTTTTATTTTGTTTCAGACAGAGCTTCGCAACATAGTGCAGGGTGGCCTTGAACTCACTGTGAGCCTCCTGCCACGGCCTCCCAAATATGGGGTTATAGGTGTATGCCACCATACTCAACTTATGCTTGGCATTTAGCAGACCTGCAATGAAGAATTAGTAAGCTGGTCATGGTAGCGCACGTAATCACAATATGCTGAAAGCTTGAGGCAGGAAGACCACGAGTTCAAGTCCCGCCTGGACAATTTAGCAAGACCTTATCTTAAAAACAAAAAGCACGGGGCCCAAGATAGAACTCAGCAGCGCAGCACCTACCTCAGGGGCAAGTCCAAGGTCCTGAGTCTGATTCCTGATACCAAAAAAATAAATAAAAGAAAACAAAGCACAAGGTCAGTTGGAGGATGTAGCTCAGTGTGAAAGCACCCTAATTTCAATCTACAAATACACAGTGAGGGTAAGGAACAGAGTCACCTTTGTCTTTTGTTAGAATTATTTCTTCCCACCTCCTCTGATTTTTTTTTTTTTTTTTTTTTTCCGGGACTGGGGTTTGAACCCATGACCTTGTGCCATAGAGCTATCTCACCTCCTCTGATTTCTGTCCCATCATTTGCACATGAATCATGACCACATCAAACGTGACGGAGCAAAGGGAGTATATGTTTTCCTTGCAGGATGTAGGTGACACCAGGCATCAGTGACAGAGCTCCAGATGATCAAGAGGAGCCTTTCTACTGGAGGACATCAGTGACAGAGCTCCAGATGATCAAGAGGAGCCTTTCTACTGGAGGACGAGGGCACAGGGGAGCCCAGAAAAGATGGGTCTTCTGAGGTCAGGAGACGCAGACCCTTCCTCAGGAACTCAAGAGGGACTGTGGAACCTCGTGCACTCTGCTCTTCTACACCTCACACTTACAAAAGTGTGAGTCTTAGGTTGTATCCCCAGTGTGACACCAAATTCTTCTCTCTCTCTCTCTCTCTGTCTCTGTCTCTTTCTTTGTCTCTCTCTCTCTCTCTCTCTCTCTCTCTCTCTCTCTCTCACACACACACACACACACACACACACAACACATATGCCTTGTCTGAATCAAACGCACTGAACTGGAAGCTACTTCACAGTGTAACACTCTGAGACAGACACTTGCCTGATGCACCTGAGAACACAGGAGCAAAGATTCCCACAGCCGTTTTCCACTCCAAACTTTGTCCAGCATGAGAAGTCTGTCTAGATCTTGGTGGAGCAGTAAGAAAAGCGGACAGTGATGAGCATCGTAACTTTAACTTCGTGGCTCACTTTGTACGCACGACCACACCGTCCCTCTCCCCATCCATCTGGGCATGTAGCACAGCGCAGGATCGTCCCTGCACTGCCTCTGACTGGCTGGAAATCCCCAGGAAGATTTTAACGCCTGCCTTTAAACTGAACTAATAAAACCCACGTCCTAAGGATTTTTGAAGGTTAAATGAGAAAGGCCTGTGATGTACTTAATGTGACACCTGGCATGGCCCACCTGCCCAATAAATAGTAGTTATCTTCAGTTGGGTCTAACGTGTATCATAGCCAAACATTTTTTGAAAGGCTCAACCTTGGACTTTCTTTGGCTATTCTCAAATCACTAAATCAGTAGAATGCATGCAGTCAAGCCTCACTTATATTCTAGCTTGTGTTGTTTCCTGTCTGCAAAGGGCGAGGAAGGGAAGGGAAGGGAAGGGAGGCCACCGCCCCTTTCCATCTCAGCCCAGAGCCACCGAGCTCCTGCTGATGGATCCTCTGGTGGCAAGAGCCCCTGAAAGAGCACGAACAGACAGGTAAGTCAGAAGTTATCTGGGCTTTGCCCAGGTGTGCTGCTCTCTGGATGAGTCAGAATGGCCCGAGCAAGTACTGCTTCTGCTTAAATTGTTTGGAAAACTATCAGGTGAAGATCTTTCCAATTTACCTGGAATTAATTACCTTTCTGTTCAGATGGAAGGGTAGTCTGACCTCCTCAAAAGTGTGAAATCAAAGACTCTCAAGGAAAATTGGCTGTGGACAAGTTGAGATTTTTCAAAGAAACTTAAAATCACGGGCAAGGGGACACCCACTCGGGATCCCCCTCCTGTCCCTCTCTTGGACAGGAGCTTTCTTTTCCCTAATAAATATGTCCTTCTCATAAAAACAAACAAAGAACACAAGGCAGTCCAGTGTGGTGGCACACACCTGTAATCCCAGCACTTGGGAGGCTAAAGCAGGAGGTTCATTGCAAGTTCAAGACCAGCCAGGACTACAAAGCGAGCTCAAGGCCGGCTTGAACTGCATGGTAAGACCCTCAAAAGGAAGGAAAGAAAAAAAAACCAAGAAACTTTTCTGGAAGTTTGTCATTCTCAGAATGGACAAGTATGGAAAATGTTGGCCCTTTATTCTCCTCAAAAGATTTGCATATTGGTTCTTCCTTCCTTCCTTCCCCTTTCTCTTCTTCTTCTTCTTCTTCTTCTTCTTCTTCTTCTTCTTCTTCTTCTTCTTCTTCTTCTTCTTCTTCTTCTTCTTCTTCTTCTTCTTCTTC
>PVJA010053130.1:0-12092 GCA_004027025.1 Myocastor coypus
TATGAAGTGGCCTTCTTTACTTTATTTGATCCGGCTTGGTTTGAAGTTCATACTGTCTGAAAACAGAGTTTCTATCTCTGCTTTTTTTCTGAGGTGCTAGGTCATGTAGTATTGTTTTCCATCCTCTGACTTTCAGCATATGAAATTCTTCATGAGTTGTTGTATTTCTTGTATACAACATATTGTTAGATTTTGACTCCTAATCCACTATGCAGTCTATTTCTTTTAATTGGAGAATTAAGTTCATTTACATTGATGGCTGTAATTGAAATGCATTGACTTGTCATTGTCATGATATTTACCTACTATTGTTTTTCTCTTTTCTCCTGTATTTAATTGGTTTCCATATTTGCTGGGTTCTCTCTCATTCATGCATTATATTGACTCCTCCTTTCTTGTTGATGCCTATCATTCTCACGTTGTTCATCTTTGCATCATCCTGCAGATGTTTAATTACTTTTTTCTGCATTCGTGGTTGTTTTTAAGACATGCTTTCTTACTTTTTCACTAGCTGTGACTGTGTCTTCAAGGTCTGAAACTGAGTGGAGATGAAGATAAACAGTGAAACTTTAGAAGAATAAGAAAGTACATAAATGCATGAGAAAAATTTCTCTGGTAGGATTAAGATATGAGGAAATTCGGAGTATGACACAAGTATGGTTTAGCAATAATTACATTTGAAAGTCTACTACCATGACATCCGAAAGACTCTGATTTATACTATGGAGCTAATGAGGGCCAGCAAGATAGCTCAGTAAACTAAATTGCCTGCTTAGGCATGTGTAGGCAAGTGCAGGCATCGTGACATGCTGGAAAATAAAAGGGTGTGGAATGAAAAAACAAAAGGTAATTGAAATTTATTATATAAATGCACATGTCACTAAAGTGAGTGCAATTATATACTGCAAACATATTATACAGAAGTGAAAGACATTACACTGAATAAAAATTGACAAAATACAGGACAGGAGATAGCTTCATGGCACAAGTGCCTGCCTGGCACTGCAAGGTTGTGAGTTTGAACCCCGGTCCCACAAAAAAAGGCAACATAATTTTAAGAACATTTAGGTAAATGGAAAAACATTTTCTTTAAAGAACAGGGAATTTAAGAATGTTACAATGTATTTCTACACTGGTTCAGGTTAATGCCCGTAAAAATGCAAGAGACACTTATCTAAAAGATATATGGAATTTCAAAATATATATATGAATGGGACAGGAAACTGAACAATAATGCAAGATCTGGAAGTCAGTGAAACGTTTTTGACTCATAAGGGAAAATATCACTATAGCATAAACCTAAAGCATTCACGAAGCTGTAGATAATAGACTATGATTTTTTCATTCTTTTATTCCAACTGTCCTTGCTATTGCTTGTACAATATAAGATTTGTATTACAGTTGAAGCAGCTCCTTACCTATATCTGCATATGTTTCACATCAAAACTCTAGGCTTCAAGCTAGATAAAGTAGCTCTGTGCACTGTATTTTGAGATGCATCTCTTTACAAGCAATGATGATAGATTATACGTGATAATAAAATCAATATGAACAAGCAGAAAGGAAGATGCTGACAGAAGAACGATCGTGTTTCACCGTCCCCATACGATACTTTAATTCTTAGTGCATCTACTGTACTTCCTACACTGCAGTTAAGATCACGTAACTCGCCAGTGGAATGTGGACAGCATATGGCATCTTCAGTCCTGGAACTTAAATTCCGAGACTGCAGCTTTCTCCCTTCCTTTGCCAAGTGGCTGTATTCAAAGTATACTGGTGAGAATTATGAGACCAAGGGCTTGAAAAATCCATACCATGAAAGGAGCCTGAGAAAACATGTTGCAGAGCGCTCTTAGTGCTCTTATTTGAATAGAGATACGGAAGAAAAACCTGTAATGTCTCTAGTACTTCAAACTCATAGATAGTCACTGTGTAACTGTAACCATTGTGTAATGTAATCATTCCTAGTTCTGCCTGTGTAATGACGTTGGGGGCATTGCTGGATGCTCCAGTTTTGTCCCTTACAGTTCCTTCCTGCATCACATGATTCTTCCCATTCTCTTTCTGACAACGAAGCCTCTTGAAGTGTCTTTCATCTTAGACTTTCATTGGCATTTGAGAGGAGAATAGAAAATTTTAATGGGTGGACATGAATTGGCTGAAAAATCATGACTTTCTTGATAATTGCTTCTGACTCATGAGTGGGAGCTAAAGTGAGACTGTGTAAGTCACTGCAAGAATTTCAGTTGTATCAGCTATAAAAGAATAGACTTTCTGCTTTCTTTGCAGGGTAACAGTGGTGGTAATAGACAGAAACATATGGGAATTATGACAGAAATGTTATAATTTGGGTCACTTCGCTTCCCAGTTGACAGTAAGAGAGAGCTATGATCCAGGCCAGTGGTGAGGGAATTCAATTTTTTACTCTGTACAGTAAACACAGTAGGTGTTTTAAACACTATAATGTTGCTGATTCATAGTATTTGGCATATAAAACTTCAAAGAGAGTTTTAGCTTCATTCATATTTTCAACACTCTTGGTCCTTGCATGGTCTAGTAAAGTAGCATAGCAGCGGTGGGACACAGGATGAAAAGATGCTCACATCATGATGATTAGAAAGCAGAGAGAGGAGGAGGCAAGGAGAGATGTATATGATTCTAGGCCATGCCCATTAGTGATCTACTTCTAGGCAGGCCCCATCTTCTGACAATCAGATACTGAGCCCTCATGATCCAATAGCCTTCCACACACAAGGCTGTGATTACCATTTTAGATCTAAATCCTATGAATAGGCATGCCTAGATTTATTCATCCAGTGACATGCTGGGGACACAGACTATAGCCTGTCTTCTCTGGAATATAAGAATACTCTCTCGATTGTTTTTTCCCTGCACCAAATATTTACCAATCATGTAGGATCCAGAGTACAACAATAAACAAAATAGAAGAACAGGAAAAGTCCATTGTGTCTGTATTGTTCTTATGATGTAGTGGAGAATATTTACTACTTCTTATATAGACTTTTGACGATGAACCCTTGGCTTAAAACTGTGAGCATTTGTTTTTATTCTATTTATTTTTTTTTTAATTTTTTGTCTTTTTGAGACAGGGTCTCGCTATGCAGTTCAGGCTGGCCTTGAGCTCACTTTTGTAGCCCAGGCTGGTCTCGAACTTGCACTGATCCTCCTGCCTCAGCCTCCTGAGTGCTGGGATTACAGGTGTGCACTACCACGCCCATCAAAACTGTGAGCATTTGTACTTTCTGTTTAAAAATATAAACATTAAACTAATTTCCTGTATATAATTAAAAAGGGGTTGTCCTCTTTTGAAAAAATAAGGCTTAAATGTAGGGAAATAATATACTACTTTATCAAGCATTTAATGAGAAATATATAATTAATACAGAACACAAGAGGAAGCAAAGAATTACACATAAAAAATTAAAAAGTAAAATGACAATGGTAATTTCAACATATATGGAGGTAATCGAAGGAAAATCAACTATATATAGGAAAAGATGACTTGAGGAGAAATACGCATAATTTTCTGAATGAAAACACATTTCAAAAATAGTCGTGTCTACTTAACTTGACATTTAATACATAATCTGTCCTGTGGAGGCTGCTGTGTTCAGTTATATACAAGAACAGTTTCAGGTGGATGAGCTGGTTAGAGCTTAAAGATAGAGACAGATGAGGCACTGTATCCCGTAGATTTTTTCTTTTCTCGTTATATATCCAGTATGGATGAATCTAGTGGCAGAACTGCAATTTGAAACCAGGAAGGATGGCTCTATAGGCCCCCTGCCCTATCCACACATTTCTACAATGAGATTTGTATTCTTTGAAGAGTCATCCACTGGGATATTTCAGTATTGATACCAGCTCTGCCTTAGAGGCTCTGAAATGTTTATATATGCCTGTGTATCCTGGACCTTTTTTCGGTCTCCTAACCTGCACTAGCTGCCTGAATGATGTCTTACTGTGGCACTTGAGCCAAGGTACTTCTTTGAGCACGTATTCAATTACCTTTTGCATTTCCCTTAACTTGCCCATGAAGTGCCTGGTTGGATAGTTCTTAAAGAAATGTATTTTCTTCTATTCATTTGTCATATTTATTATTTTACTAATGATATGCCACATCAGTGCATGACCAGTGTATGAATCTGTGGTTTCCAAGAATATTTAACATAATTTTTATATTGGGGCTCATAGAATGCAAATCATTTCTACAGATTATTGACACTGCTGGGTTAATGATAGTTAGGATTTGTCTAATTTTGTGATCTGTACTGAATTGGGAAATTTATGAAGCCATAGTATTTTGTTTCCTCTTTTTAGAGAGAAAATATGCAAAAACCATGTTTAAATATTATGTATATTATAAAAACTGAACAAAGACCACAGAGGTTTGTAGATGGTATATAGGTTGAATTTATATCAAATAATCTCAGTCAAATTTAAATGATAAATTATACACACTAGCTCTGTATGTAATATATATATACATATATATATATATATATATATATATATATATATATATATATATATGAGAGAGAGAGAGAGAGATAAGACATACGTAGTAAGGAGAACTTAACATTTTATTCTCCAAAATATAATTTCTATTGTTTTAAAAATATTTTGATTCGTATTTTAATGAGTTCTGTTTATACTACTAGTTTGTTTTAATTCATTGGAATGGAAGTTTTGTGTTATCATCTATTCTTTTTAGTGACAGTACTTTTGGTTTACCATATTCTTGGAATGTAGTTTGAAGATAACAACATGCCTTTTAATAATTGTTGTGATTTTCTAATTGTGTGGTGTTCAGTTTGTGGATTTCTTTCATAAAAATATGACAGAAAATAATTTAATGATAAGTTCTATTTTTAAAACTGAACTTAATTTGCAATTTAAAAATATTATTTGGCACACTACTTAAATAGATGTATTTAAACTTCTTTGTAGAAATGATATTGCAAGGAAAAAGGAGAGAAACAGTTTTAGTTTTCTCTTTGTAACTCTATCTCCGGAGGAGGATTTCATAGGACATGAAAGCTCATTGTGGTGATCTTAATACAGTGTGACATTGATGTGTTTTCACACAGCTATCTTCCATTTTTAAAAAGATGTAATTAAGATATTGCTGATGCATCAAGGGTTACTACTAATTAGATTAAAAATGACCATACCTCTTTGTAATTTTACATGTTTTGACACTTCAAGGTATTGTACTCCATAGAAAATGCATAGTCACCTCCCTAGCTATGTGTGAAGATAACTTCTTAAATCTAACTTAAAAATAGTCTTTCTGTCTAAGTTCCGTAACTATATTTTTGAAACAATGAATCAATCTTGAGTGGTGGAAACCAAATTCGTTTTTCAGTAAGACAGTGGCATTACATTGTTTTCAAGCACTGGAAAATTTCCTATATCAGCCATAAGTGTCCCAGATGGGTTCCTGATTCTGTTCTCTTAAATTTAGTAGCCTGTGCTGAAATACATCTGACTTTTATGGAATTGGGCTATATTTTTCCACCATCAGTATTCCATTCATCACCAGGTTCTGCTGTATGCACACCACCTGTCTGTTCCATCTGTGCTTTGCCTGTAACGGTTGCTTGCATTCTTTCTTTGCTTAGTTTTACATGTAGTTGCTCATTAGCTTCAAATGAAATCTATTGCTTCTACTCTGTCTAAAGTGTATTGGGAAACTTCACTTCATTTTTCTTATCAGAATCTTGCTTTGCATAAAAATGAATGAAACCTTAAGTCTTTCATACAGTTGCAATGGCTACTGACAGCTTTGTAAATGAAATATTTAGAGGCACACAGTTAGTTCAAAGCAAGTGCAAACCAGGACATATTATTGTGCCTACAGCAATAGATAGATACTTCGAAACTCCTACAGTGGATTAGTAAGAGACCTCCAGTGACATAAATGCTTTCATAAATTATTTCAGGCACTACTGAGTAAAGTCTGTGTATACTTATCTTTTAATTTTAATGAGTCATCTCTCAAAAACTAGAGACATGTCTTTGAAGGCTAATCAAGTTATTTCTTGAAAAATTATAAAAATAGAGAAATGTTGGGCCCGGCGGGATGGCTCAGTGGTCTAAAGCGCCTCCTTGGGAAACCTTGGGCGGCTTCAGGGACCGCGGTTCGATCCCCGGCACCACATGCTGCGCCAGCCCTGCCCTCAGGGAGGGCTGAGCCGGCCATGAAAATGAATGAATAAACAAATAAATGTTCTGAAACAAGAAAAAAATAAATGAAAAATTATAAAAAAATAGAGAAATGTTAAATAACTTGTCAGATATAATACAGTATGTTCTACCCAACATATTTTGACTAATCATCTGAAAAGACCTATAACTCTTTAATAGTGTCATTATATATCTACTTGTCTACTTATTTAGTAAACATTTATGAAGTTTGCATAGAATGCAATATATTGGATGCATGCTGCTTAAAAATATTTCGGATTGTTGAAAGATATCAGCATGAACAATTTATGAGCTGTTATGATTAACTGATTAATTTTCATCTTAAATGGAAATGCCCTACTGAATTGAATCAGCATGGTCCTGGGCATGGAACAGCCACTTAAAAAGGCTTACAGTTGGAACAGTAGAATAGAGAACAGGAAGACATCTTTTTAGCTGATTTTCTTTGGAGGAGTTCTATTATAACTGCTTTTTTTTCTTTCATTTTTTATATTCATTTGGTACAGAGTCTACAGGGATTACAGGTTGTCTCTGTGTAGATCAGACGCCTAGTAATCCTCCTGTCTTCAGCCTCCCAAGTGCTGGGATTACAGGCATGCACCACCACACCAGTCTCAATTGTTGTCACAGCATGCTCTGGGCACAGGGCTGACACTACACCCTGGTTATGGAACACTGGCTGCTGCGCTCTGTATAAGCTGATGCTTTAGTTCATTGAGCTATCTGGCCAGCCACTAAACGTGTTTCTTCTTTCCTTTTTAGTACTGTATATCGAACTCAAGACCTTTCATTTCTCAGGCAGCCACTTATGCCACTAAACTATATCCCTGGCTATAGTTGCTTTTATTTTAAGAAGGCTTTTTATTTTATAGAGGATGGCTACTGTTTTCCTTGGAGGAGCTCTGGTATTCATAATTTCCTTGAGCATTGGCTCTGGATTTTCAATATAGTTTCTACATGAGTCAAAGTCTCTTCCAGCCGTTAGTAGTGGATTTTGGGTATTCTGGTGCAGCCATTTTGGGCTTCTATTGCATATTCCCTGGGCTCCTAATATGAATTCGTATAGGATACTGTGTGAACTGCCAATCCTGGGCTGGATTCTGACATCTAGCACTTGGATAGATATCTTGCACTCTTCCATCTGTGATGCTCTAGGTAGATAATGTCAGCTAATCTTGCAAATCTCTGTGCTTTACATTTATTCTGTTTCTGTTGCACATATTGACTATCAACAATTTGGTACCAATAGCCGGCGTGGTGGCGCACGCCTGTAATCCCAGCACTCAGGAGGCTGAGGCAGGAGGATCAGTGCGAGTTCGAGACCAGCCTGGGCTACAAAAGTGAGCTCAAGGCCAGCCTGCATTGCATAGTGAGACCCTGTCTCAAAAAGACAAAAAAAAAAAAAAAAAAAAAGAAAAAGAAATACGGTCAGGTTCCACCAAAGTGTAAATAACTGGGCCTCTTTTAAAAAGAGTTGTCCAGATAGCTCAGAAGACTAAAGCACCTTCTCAGGCAGAGTGCAGGGGCCAGGTTTGATCCCCAGTACAACATGCAGTGCCAGCCCCCACCCCTGGAGCACACTGTGACTGTAACTGAGATGGCATGGCAATGCGTGCCTGTAGTCCGAGTGCTTGGGAGGCTGAAAACAGGAGAATCACTGTCAAGTCTAATCTGTGTAGTGAGACACTGTAGACCTTGTACTAAATACATTAAAAGAAAAAAAAAATCTGAACAACAACATAAAGAAACCCAAGATCAGCACTGACACAGCTACCCATAAATAGCAACGGGTTCCCATAAGAAAGCCTGCCCTTGTTCTGAAAGCAGATCTGTTTGTGATTTTGGCTGAGAGGGAAATTTTGCATGTGAGAGTCTACTAACACAAATATAATTGGCTTAGGGAGACATAGCACTACTTTGAAATATAAAAATAATTTTTAAAGAAACAAAAGTAGGCCTATTATTTAATTCAGTGTACTCTTACTTACCTTTTCTCTTTTAATTGAGACTCATCTATTGGTAATATAATCAGGAACCGTTTTAGTTATTTATCTGCCTCCATTAGTACACTGTTATTTAAATATTTAATCCTTAGTCTTATTTTGTTCTATTATATTGCTTTCTGCTTAATATTCTTCTACAAGTAATCATTTGAGAGTTCAAGGATTTTAAACTGTAAAGGAAAGTGAGAAAATAAGGCAAATCTTTTGATAGTCAGCACATAACTTAAATAAACAACTTTAAGCTAGTTTTCCAGGGTACTTTGGAGTCTGCCTCCTCTTTGATCCCATTCTCACTCATCAGGGTAACATGTGTCAATTACCTCTCCTTCTAACTGTTCCTTATTCTTTTAATTAGATTTACCAAATTCATTTACATCTTTGAACAATGTATTATTTACTTTCACATACTTTAAGCTACTATTGTAATATTATATTATAGTATTATATTTACATAGGGATCATACATTCAGATTTAGTTCTACCATCATCTATTTTACTACATATTTTCTACTTTACAGTAGTTAATTTTATTGTTTTTTTTTGTTGTTTTTGTTTTTGTTTTTTTTTTTTTTTTTTTTTTTTTTTTTTTTTTTTTTTTTTTTTTTTTTTTTTTTTTTTTTTTTTTTTTTTTTTTTTTTTTTTTTTTTTTGAGAATTATTACTGTTTTTTAGAATCTGGTTGGGGTAAGCTTTCCAGATATTTTAATAATTATATTCAACCAATCTAATGTCACAATATTTTTAATCTTTCTCCTTAACAGTTTAAAACAAAGATATTAGAATTTTGTACTCTGAGTAACCTTAGTGATTTACATATTTACCAAAAGCATTAACCTATATTGGTTTTTGATTATATGCCCTAGAACATTATTATTATTTACAGAATAAATGCTTCCTTCGATTTATTTCATGCATTTTCTATAATCTTTGATTATCTTTTTCACTTATAATTCTGATTTTTGTATCATTTTATTACTTGATAAAAGTACTTTAACTATGTGAATTTTACTGTACATAGTATCTCTAAGCTTTGTTTGAGGAAAAGTATTTTGAACTCTTTAAAATAAAAGCTTATGCTCCTCTTCTCCCCAAACTCACCAGAGCTCCACTGTTCTTAGCCACTTCTTCCAACATCCTACAAGGCAGGCATTCCAAGGACAGCTAAGTTGTCCTAGTGAGCTGGGCTCTGTGCCCACCCCCAACATCATAGGAGATCTGCTGAGCTGTGAATGCCTCTCCGTCATTTGCTTTTATGTCAGCCCTGATTGTTGACCTACTGATAGGCAGAGCCTTACGGAGTCCTACCATGTGACCCACCACCATGGAGAAAGCCTTGGAGAGATTCGGCTTGTCCTGATCATTATCAGGTCCGTCTTGAGCAGTGGCTTCCTCCCCACCAAGATGGAATCCACACCGAAGCCCACATAGCTGCAGCTATACAGAACCTACCCTGCCCTCCTTCTCTCATGAGAATGTTGCTTTCTTGCACCATCACAGCAGAGTCAAGGTGAACTTTAGGAGCTTAGACCTCCAAGCCAGATAAAAATTAATCCAAGAGACAAAGTCACACAACTTGGAAGTAACACACCTGAAATTTATGAGATGATAGCACCTGAAGTAAAATACAACTCCATCAGGCTATGGAGCAAATCATCTCAGAAAGAATTGTTTAGGCATCAAAGGAAATAGCAACAATCATGAAGAAAAACTTCTAAGTACATCTAAAGAAAGCATATGTTATATTCCATATATATGTATATATATATATATATATATATGTATATATATGATGGAAACACTGAATTAACAATAAAGGAAAGAACTAGGATACATTAAACAGATACAAATATATGTATAGGATTATAAGAACTCAATTGAAAGCTAGAAAAACTGCTTGAATGCACCTGAAAGTAGAATTTTAGACCTTAATATAACATTACTACTAGTTCATATGAAAGGAAAGATCTTTTAAAAATAACATGGAAACAAGAAACAAAAAAGAAAAGGATGTGGTATATTTATACAATGGAATATTTCTCAGCTGCAAAGAATGACAACCTGGAAGCCTTCATATATAAATGGGTGTATCTGAAAAATACACTCATAGGTGAAATAAACCAGACCTACATATGCAAATATCTTATAATCTCCCTAGTCTGAGAACTCAAAAGAAGAAATAAAAATGGAAAGTTGTAACATACTTGAATGGCAGTCAAAGACTTATATGTTAAACAATGAGGTGACTTGAAGCAGAAAAGAGAGGAAATATAGCAGGAGCAAAATTATGCACTTTTGTACACAGGATGAATTAGATAATGGTCCTAAAAACCTTCAAAAGTTTTTTTCACATTCATGATAGTGATGTACAACACTAAAACTATGCTTGGAATGTCTGTCATTGTGGTCTTTTAGATGTGTACTATTCTAATGTAATTTGAGTTACTGCTATCTCTTAAGTAAGTGGTTGGTTTACAAGAAAACAAAAATGGATATTAAATAAGAGTAAGAGACAAGGCAAAATGCCACAGGGTTGACAGGCTACAATTTTGTACAAACTTGAATTTCTAAACGTCTGTGTAAAAATGTATAACTGCTTTCATCACATTCTATAGACATTTGTTAGAATGTCAATGATTGATGGAGAAACACCAATTTCAAGTTAGGCCTAAGATGTTTGATATCCAGAACGACAGTGATGTTAAGCTTAAGCACATATGATATAGAGTAATGTTATCACAAAGTTTCTCTTCTAGAGTGTTAAGATGTAAGTTTACAGACTAAAAATTAGAGAAAAAGAAGGGCTACGAGGATTGCCAATATTTTGACTGTAGCCCTTCCAGGTAAGTGAGGACTCGGGACATAGGAGAACCTTAGCTATGTATCCTGTAACTCAGTGGTTTCCCAGATTTTATGTTCAAGGAGATTATAGGAACACAGAGAAAAGGGATAAATGGAGTGTGGTGTGTCTAAGGAGAGTCACCTAGAGAGAAAACATTCTCTCAGGCTTTCACAGAAAACGAACTGGTCAAGCAATGGCTATGACTCATCCAGATCGCTGACATTGACAACAGTTGTACAAAGCACTGTATTTGGTTCCAAAGTTAATCCTGAGGGGGTTTGACTGACCTTGGAAGATACAAAAGTTACATGTTTTGTTATATGGGTCTTGCTTTAACTTGCCCTTAACCACAGAGCAGAAAAGTTTAACTATGGGGCATAAAATGTAAAGCTAGATTGGTATGCTGAGCTGCAAAAGGCTTAAATCAACAGCTTCCAACATTGCAAGTTTCATCAGTTACTGACTGCAATTATGGAACCCTGGACTATGTATGCGACTACTTACTCTTAGTTCAAAGAGCAGCAATTTTTTTTTTTTTTTTTTTTTTTACCAATATCGATTAGAAACTTTATCACGTCTGCACCCTATGCTCTGTATAACTACTACAAGGAAAACAATATGCATTGTATCAAATTTTGGAAATGTACTACTAATGTTTTTTGAAGCTGTCTTATTGATATTTCTTATTAAAAATAATAGGAAAATTAAAAAATAAACAAAACTGCTACTATTGCAAGATGAGGCAGTAAATAAAAATAAGTAAGACTAGAATATACCTAAGAAATAGCTAAAATCAAAACAGATGTTAGTTATTAGAATAGCAATGATGGTCAGAAAATATCATTTACAAGCTAAGTCAAAGATATTTGATACTCAGAAAGCCAGTGATGATAAGCCCAGTATCTATGTTATAGAATAATAGTATCACAAAGCTTTTCTGCTGGAGGGTTGAGAATGTAAGTTAACAGACCGACAATTGGAGAAAAAGAAGGGCTATAAGGATAGCCAATATTTTGGCCC
>PVJA010053131.1:0-12091 GCA_004027025.1 Myocastor coypus
TAAAAAAAAAAAAAAAAAAAAAAAAAAACTACACCCACTGAATTCCTGCCAGCAATACAGTTTCTATGGATCCTTTTAGGAAATAAAAGTATAAATATTTGCCCATTTCCAGATTCCTGAATTTAGCTGATTGGGAATTTCTATTTTAGTATAAACTTCTTTAGCCTTGGAGGACGTCCAAGTTTCACCATTTTCTTCTACAGTGCCCACTGCATAGCATCAACATTCTGCACGGTTCCAGCTCAGCTGGTGCCCAGCCTCTGTGAATCCCTCTCCCTACCTGTTCAGTTCCTTCCTCATTTCTATACTGGGTGATCCTAGATGACCAGAATCGTAAAACCTGGGTGGCCCTCTCAGCAGTAGCCTTGAACACCAACTAATAAACAGACATCCATTCATTACCTCTCTAGCTTAATTATAACTTGCTCCCTCCTTCTCCGGGAAATTTAGACCCCTTTTCAATCCTCTCCGTCTTTCCTGTGCCTGCTTCTCTAGCTCCACGCTGCTCTGCGACTGTGCACAACCAACTTTCCCTTTCTTTCTGCAATCTCCCTGCACCTCCTCACCACAGTCTCAAGGAATTCTTCAAGAAGGCCCTCTTGATAGCAGGAGGCCTTTTCCACCAAATGCCCTCTATAAATGAACACTTTTATATCACTCCACACTTTCCTGAGCTTCCTACCTCAGTAAATTCTTCAGAGCATCACAGTTAAGCATTCTACCCTCACCTAATGCCACTCAAACTGTTCTCATGGCCAGTCTCGTGAAGGTTGTCAAAGGCTTGCAAAGCCCAAGTCTAACAGCTTTGTTTCAGTCCTTACTCCAAAAGACAGGTGCTACCCACAGAACTAGCTGTCCCACAGTAATTTGTCCTTGTTGTCAAAAGGGAACATGTAAAATAAATTCCATCAGTTTCCACAGCTAGAGGTAATCAATGTAAGGCATAAGAGCAGAAGCCATGGATCAAAGGATGTATCTCCAATTCCACTTTCCTTTTCTAAGCCATATTTGCAATGGGGATTAGAGACGTAACCTGGAACAAAAGAACAAGCCAGGGTTCCAGGTGACGTCACACCCACAGCTGTCCTACAATTCTGACCCAAGTGGAACTCAGAAACACCTTGTCTGATGGCCACAAGCTAGAAAAAGGCTAGAATAAGACCCAGGTCCAAGCTTAGCACTGCTCTCCGGCATGCTATAGTAAGCTGTAGTGGCGTCTGGGCACGCAGCTCCTCACCGCTTCTCGTTCCACATGCCCATGGTGACTTCTGGCAGTTGACTCTCTCACCAGCTTCTCAACTCTACAAAGGCTAAAAATACTTCTATGAGATCTAAGGATACATACCTCATTTGGGACTGCCTTTCACCTCCCGAAGCACTAAAACTTCTCTTTAAAATGCCTGCAACAAGAATTTAAAAATAACTATATGATTTCCTCCACAAATAGTTTTTTAAATGCTATATTTTGGTTATCATGAAAGCCTCCGCTAAAATATAATGTTACAAATTACTATTTACTTGACAGGCTCACTTGAGGCCTTGCTTTCAAAGAGAAGATGCTAAGCAAACAAAAATGAGTTGTTACCAGTACTTAACAAAACAGTCTTCCTAATACTGTTGCCAATGAAAATTTTAGGCTCTAGCTTTTCCTGCCCACCTGCATGCCACTATTCCCCACCTCTCCTACCAGGGGTACACAACATTGCATGCAGCACACAACAGCAACAACCTGTTCCCAAAACTTGTCAGACATGTCTGTATGCCAGAAAAGCTTTGCCTATATTATAAGCGTTCCCAGCTGTAAATCAAGCCATTTCATCAAGCAGGCAGAAGTTTACAAAGAAACTAGGACAGGGACCTCAAATTTGTGATTGTGCCAGAAAATCTGGAAGATCTAGTTAGTACTGTGATGTACGAGTTAAGTTTTGTTTCTTTTTGCTTGCCTTTTGGAGACAAGGTCTCAGTATATAGTTCAGGCTAACCTTGAACGCACTTCATAGGTCCTAAGGGAGAGAATTTATACTTAATTTATTTTTAGAGTATTTCTATGTGTAAGTTTCATAGTCTACCAATTTTTTTTTCTTTTTTAATGAGCTTAGTACAGGGTCTGCAGGGTCTCACTACACAGATCAGACTCATGATCCTCCTGTTTTCTGCCTCCCAGGCGCTGGGATGACAGGCCCGCGCCACCACACCTGGCATCAGTCACCATCTCAGCGCACCCCAGGGGCAGGTCTGGCACGGCCCACCGGGGATCACACCCCCAGCTCCTGTGTCTGCCTAAGCAGGTGCTTTAATCCAGTGAGCTATCTGGCCAGCCCATTTTCAAAGATTTATTTTTCATCCATTTTCTATTTGAATATCTTTCAATTTCAGCTCTGTTGAGTATATTTGATCCTATCTTTCTTTATAATTTTTCAATTCTATCTAAATATGTCTTGTCCTTTTCTTTCTTATACTTTAGTAAAATTACTTTCTTGTTTCAAGTTAAGACTACCATTAACCTGAATTTGCGCATCTAACTTTCAAAGCAGTAAAATATTTGCATATTTCTTCTACTTTAGCGTTTTTGAATACATCCCTTTACATTAATAGAAATAAGATCACACAAAAGTTGTCTATCCCAGGGCCTGGCAGGATGGTTCAGTGGTCTAAAGTGCCTGCTTGGGAAAGCTTAGGTGGCTGCAGGGACCGTGGTTCGATCCCCAGCACCACATGCTGCGCCAGCCCTGCCCCCAGGGCAGGCTGAGCCGTCATAAAAAAAAAAAAAAAAAAATTTTATAAAGATTTAAAAAAAGTTGTCTATCCCAAACCTAGTTTTTAAATGCACTTTGAACTCAACTCACCAATGTGGAGAGCCGTGCACTGCCGTACCCTAAAGATGGCGCCGGCTTCCGCCTTCCACCCCCGAGGGGTGAGTGCTCTCCGCCCATTGTTTATTACCATATATGGTCAAGGCTGAAACCCCTGGCTTGCTTCCGCGTATGTGGACCTACCGTTGAGTGCTACGTAGCTAACCGGGATTGGATGCTCGGGAGTATTTAGTTAGAAGCCCGCGGGTGCTCGAGAGAGAGGGGAGAAGTAAGAGAGAGGGGAGAAGTAAAAGAGAAGGGAGAAGGAAGAAAGACAACCGCGATTGTACAAGGGTCCTGAATAAACCGCTGAAGGAAAAGCTGTTTGTTGCGTCCTCCTTGCTGGCGAGGCGGCACGCGGCACACCAAGGCAATCTTACATGATCATTTCTATCATTTGTGTGGCTATTTAGCTTTCTCCAAATCAGTTATCTCAAGTTCTCCATAAGAGCTTCAATTGCTCTTAGGAGTAATAAAACTGTGCGACAGCTGAGGGACTGTAAAGCCAGGATGTTAGCTAGCCTCAGGGCCCTAAGGAGACTCAGACACACCACCCCAACCAGCAACAAACCTAAAAAACAAGCCAACTCCAGGAGAGGCACATGGTACGACTCTACACCATGACCTGCGTGGCTCCCACAACTTGTAAAGAACTTGTAAAGAAAGCTTACTGAACGCAGAGTCTTTCAAAGGACTTGAGCTCAAGCTGCTGGAGTTATCCGAAATGTCCAACTCATCGTCTAGCTCTGAATATATATCTGCACATCAACACAAGTAAAACAGCAAATCAGCTTTGAAACAGAAACGAGTCAAGAGTGTATTCATGCTGACACAACAGTGTTGTCCCAAAGTACCTTTCTCGACAGTCTCCAGGTTGAAGTTGTCCTCGGACAGTATCTCCTCACAGGCCCTGTCTTCATCTTTCCCACAGGGACCCTGAAAGCCCTCAGGGGCCAGGTCTGTGCTTTCTGAGAGCTCACTTTTCAGGCTGGCTGCTCCACTGCTGTTGCTACTCAAGCTCACCTTCTCAAAGGTTTCCTGGGAAGCGAAATTCAATCTTTAACTTCTTCCTTTTTCTTTTCTTTGTAGTACTCACAGCTTGTTAAAATATATATTGAGGGGCTGGGGAGATAGCTTAGTAGAATAAGCACTTGCTTGGCAAACACAAGGACCTGAGTTCAATCCCCGGCTCCACACACACACACACACACACACACACAAAAATATATATATATATATATATACATATATATATATATATATATATATGCTTCAAATACCATTATAAATATTTAATGCAGATGTAACCTGAACAATTCTATCTACACATATTACAGGATCTACTCAGTCCAAAAATACAAGAAAATATAAGCTATGGGACAAGAAAAGATGGAAGTACAGAAGTAAGTTCATTAGCTGAACTAAAAATCCTGGAGAAAAAAATTGTGCCTCTAAGGGAGAAGCTGTCAAGGTAGCAGATATTTCTCTCTTAAACTTTCTCTAAAATATTTACTATCAGATACTCTAAGCGCCATAGCAAATGAGTGAGGCTCCTTTTCTTTAAAGGAAAATGAGTAGCAGACAAAATCAGATCATAAACAGGAAGAGACGAGGTTCCCTAAAGGATGAAGAACTTCAATACAGAAGTTTCTTGGGACTGTCTGCCTCGCACTCTGAAGATCTCAACACAAGCTCCTCCAAGGTCTGCCAAGGAGAATGGGAGCATTTCCACCATGACATCATGTCACCATGACATCATGACACCACGCCCAGAAAATTCTCCCTGATGATTCTAAATTGATTTCATTAAAACTTTACCTAGAATTAAAAACCCTACTGAGGTCTTTCTCATCCTTCCCAGCATTTTATGTTCACTTCTAGTTTTTATTATTTATTCATTTATTTTTGAGACAAGGTCTTACTGTGCAGCTCAGTGAGCTGGGCTTGAGCTCCCTTTGCACCCCCAGGCTGATCTCAAACTCCCACTGATTCTCCTGCCTCAGCCTCAAGAGCGCTGGAATTACAGGTCCAACAGTTTACTTTGAACAAGTCATTTACTCCTCTGTTCTAAACAGTAATTGGCCTTTACAGCCCTTAAACACAACACATGCAAGATGGTCAAGGGTATCAGTGTTGAAATAAGATAAAAGAATTTTCAGGTTGAAAGACTTTTCACTGTATTGACACAATTAGAAGAGGGAATCCATATATCTCTAAAACTAGCAATCCTTTAGCCAAAAATTGCCTCTCTCAAGAATAGGCATGGAAACTGTATATGGGGGCACACACCTGTTGCCCCAGTGACCCGGGGACAAAGCTGGCAGGATTTAATGTTTGTAGACAGACTAGGTAATATAACATCTCAAGAAAAAGAGAAGGGGCCAGGGAGATAGCTCAGCTGCTTAAGCACCTGCTTAACAAGTACAAGGTCCTGAGTTCAATACATGGTATAAGGAAGGGAGGAGAGAGATAGAGGGGGAAGAAAGGTAAGGGGGAGGGGAGGCAGAGGGGAGAGAAAAGGGAGGGAAAGAGGAAGGGGAGGGTAAAATAACATATATAGACAAGAAATTAGAGGAAGACATTTTTCTCTTAGCAACTTAAAAGTAGGAAAAACTGTGAAGTCTTAGTCAGGCAGTTCCTGATTTGAACAGGCAGATTTGTAGCCAAGACCCAAGAACCAGCTGGATTGTAAATCAGCAGTCAATTGTGACTGCCAAATTCTGACAACAGGGATTCACAATCTTGGATGCTTTTTGAGATTATAAGCATACATGACATGGTAAGAATGTGTATTTGTTTTGATTTTAAAACCTATACGTTTCTATTATAGCAGTTTTTGGTTCCTAAAATCATTATAACTTTTGTTCTTGCTATAAATTGTGTGCTACCATAAGACATATTTTCCCTAATGTGATTTCTAGAGTTTTTATTATGAATACCCAACTTTTAATTCCAATTCCAATCATTCCTTGAAGAATTGCATTTTGGGGGAATGTAATCCATTTAAAATCCTTCCATGATTTCCGTAACACATGAACCAAACAAATGGAGAGAGAGAGAGAGAGAGAGAGAGAGAGAGAGAGAGAGAGAGAGAGAGAACAAAAGTGCTTTAAGATCAATGAAAAAGGACCGGATTAAGTAAGAGAAATCCTTATGGAATAAATGAGTTCTGTAAATTCTGCTTGTCACTGTGCCCTTTGACCCAGGAAGTCTACAAAGCGAGGTTTCTTTAAGGGGGTGTGCACTGGCACATCTCCAAGTAGGAGTGGGTGGCAGCCTTCCTCTGCCATTTGCACTCAAGAGAAGCTGTCAGGCTCTTTCATCTCACCGATGCCCTGTGGCTGGCCGGGATAGAATGCCTTTATCTCCCAGCAGGCACTAGCTGGCAGCAGATGGGTAAATATTTTTGTTTTAACTCTTGAGCCCTTTGTGACGTGCTCAGAAGAACCTCCAGCAAATACCCAATCAAGGAGCTTAGGTTAAAAGTGCAGTTTTGGAAGATAGAATGTGGCTGCTATCACCATTTTTACGTTGTAATTGCTTAAGACTTTTCAAGGAATCATAGAGAGTTAACTAGAATTGGAGGGAAACTGCCTCTCCTCGGAATGGATAAACATATTCTGGGTATTAATATGGCAGCAAGGAGAACACAATGTAAATCAGACAATACAATTATCATTGGCATGGAAACAATCACTATTATAAAAGACACTTCCTGTCATGCTGCTGGTACAGGCACAGTTATGTTTAGCTCCATTTTGCTCATTATAATGGAATTTTTATGTGTACAGCAGATCATAATACATTTTTTGTTGCATAGCAATTCTAGCTGTAATGGGCTAGCATTTCCCAAATTAACAGTGACAGTACGGAAGGAATAAAGAGAATTTATTTTATTAAAATTAATATAACTTTTAAAATATCTCACAATGTTAGTTTTACATAGAGAAGGAAATAAAAAGAAATATAAAATATACCATCAGCTGTATCTTATAGGTACTTTAGACCCATAAAAATGCACTATTTTTGTGCTTTTTCTCTTGCTTGCCTGCCTGCTTGCCTGCTTGCTTTTTGAGACACAGACTCTCCACACAGTCCAGGCTGGGCTTGAACTCACTATACAGCCCAGGATGGCACTGAATTCTCAGCAATCCTCTTGTTTCATCCTCCTGAGTGCTGGGTTTACAGGCAAGCGCCATGTCACGCTGATTTTGTGCTTTAAAATATTCATACTCTACTAGCTTTATCTTTACCATTCCCATCCATTCATTTAGTAAAAAGTATCCTTAACTACACACATTTGGAACTAACAGATGCCATCAATTCATCTGCCTGAAGTGATTTTTTTTTTTATCAGTGACAAACTACACCTTACGCTTCTCATGCATGACAGCACAGACAAAACTCAAACTAAGAGACAGGTCATTGGCTGCATACTATTGTAAGTAAATTTAGCCCTTAAACTGGATATTTTTTCAAAATGAGCCAATATGGTCAGGTCACTGAAGGGGTCTCAACTGAGGGTTTCCAGCCCTGATCTCTCTTTGGGAGCTTTGGGTTTGCCATTTCAGAGAGATGAGCTGATACAGAAGACTGGAGCCTGGTCCCTCTCTGTGGTAGAAATCAGTCATCTCTGGTCCTAAATATTTCCTATCTCCCACATTCCATAAGTCAGAGAACAACAGTTAAAGATCAAACTAAAAACAATGGTGTTTCGGACAAAAACTCAGCTCAGTATGTAAGGAATATATAATAAAAGAATGTTTTTCAAGTTAAGATCTTATTTCTACTTGATACTGAATTTCTTCACAAAAATATTAGTACAATGCTAAAAAAAATTGCTGCAACATAGTTATAGCATTAGTATCATTATTCTTAGGAATTCTTCAAAACACTAGAGCCTATAAATATGCTATAACTGAAATAAATCAGGTAATGAATTGATCATTACAAGTCAATCTAAAAATACATTATAAAATATTCTGCCACTTAAAATAGTTCACTGCTAACCCATAATTAACCTGGTATCAAAGATGAATGAGTCTTCTGTTATCCCTAATATAAGTACATATTTTTAGCAGTAATTACAGAAAAAGAAATGTAGGCAATGATGTAATCTGAAAGTGTATTTGTTAAAAATAGAGAAGATTAAATGTTGCTATTGACCCTGTCTGTAAATTTGCAGACTAGTATGTGAATCAAACTGAGTACACAAGGGCTGATCATAAAATACAATAATACTGACTTTTTAATATTTATTTTTTAAAATTTATTACAAGACACATTCCTGTTAATTTCCCATAAAACCCTTGTCCATGTTTCCAGCACACTTATCTCACCAGTCTTGCCTCTTTCGGAAGAAGCTATGGAAGTCTTCCTTCATGAGCATCTTTATGAGGTGTGATTAAAAAAAAAAAAAAAAAAAAAAAAAAAAAAACAGAATGACTGCCACTGCCCAGTACCAGCCAATAGAAAAGTAAGCTGAAAGGAGCAGTCCAGTGTGTCCTCACCCACGTCAACCACTGACTCTGGGGCTGTGTAATTTCTGGCTCTTCCCCAAACTCAAAGCGGGAAGTAATAAGTACTCCTTGCGAAGTGATTCAGGGTCATCGTGGCAGCACAACTAACGCCACTCAAGGATGGACTTTGAGAATGGCTGGAGAAACTGGCAGGAACAATCAGATGTGTCTGAGGTTAGGGGAAGTACTCTGAGGGGAACTGATGGCAATGCTCTTTTACTATGATAATTTAAATAAATTTAAACACACCATATTTTTCGATCATACTTTGTATATAACAATATCTAAAAAAGCATTTCAGATGAAGCCATACTGAGGTCGTTTCATTTAGTATATGAAAGAAACAATGCACAGAGATCCATAAAATGGGCAAGCTTTAGGGCACGCTAGTTGAGATTCTTTCAAAACTAACAAATGCAACTGAAATCCAGCAATGCTTAAGGCATTTGAAAGTATAGCCTGAGACATGGCTAGTATCAACAAAAAGGAACCTCTAAAATTAGAACCCCCACTTACTGTTCCATTTTTATCACAGAATTGTGTACATAAGGAAAGGCCTAGCTCTTGCTATTCTCCACAAATTACCACACAATATCAAAACTCCAAACTTACTATGTGACAGTAGGGAAAAAATTAAGAGCAAGGAAAAATAGTCACCACTATCTCTTGCTTGAACTACTACAACCCTTCCTTAAACAATCCTCCCATTTCCACCATTGGCTCTTAGGAATCTAGGATGATGTAAGATCCAGCCCTGTCATTTTTTTAAAGAGAGACAAAATAAACAATAAAAAGGATACAGAATTTCAAAGCAAGATGATAGAAAATCAATCACGGTTATTGTATTACACATTGTTGTACTGTCACCCTTTTGCTTGCTGAAAACTCACAGCCTTTGAGTGCAACCCATGGGCTACAGGATGCTCACCTCCTCCTGTCTCGCTCTGCAATCTTCCTTTTTCCTCCCTGAGCTTGCATGCTGCCCTGCTCAGAATCCTTGTAACACCACTCCCTCTGTAACAGTGCTGCCTCCTGGGGCCCCACTCATTTTTAGTGTATTCATGCATTTGCTCAAATGGGACGCAATTATATGAGCTTTCCTTGGTATCCCTACTTAAAATGCCTTTCTCCCCATATTTAAAACTTCCTATTGCTTTAACTTCTTTTATTTTGCCTATAGCAGCACTTAAGTGTATGTTTAACTTAGCTATTATTTATTTTCCCTATTAATTAGGTGGCTTCTGTTTTGTTCACTACCGCGTTAGAAGACAAGACACAACCCAGAAAAATAAATGCTCAATAAATTTTGTTCAGTAAGTTAAATAGAAGATTGATTTTTTGAACTGTTATTAAAATCTTCTTCATGTTAAAATGCACAGTAAAATATTAAAATTGTACTATAATTTTTTGAAGAAACTGACAAACTTATTTTAAAGTTAACAGGAAAATGCAACAGACCTAAAATAGGCAAATCAAACTTGACAAAGAAGAACAAAGCTGGGAAACTTGTATAACTCAATTTCAACACTTATTTAGTAGCTAAAAAGCAGAATACAGAGTTTCAGTAGAACAGAAGGAATAAGTTCAAGAGATCTATTGTGTATGATAGTGACGATATTATAATAATATCTTGTAGTTTTGAGAAATGCTATAACAGCGGAATTTGTCTCTCACTACAGAAAAGATAACTGCATAAAGTATTCCACCTGTTAATTAGCTCAATTAATACACACATTTCAAAAACATCACGTTGAACATAATAAATGCAATTTTATTTTTAAATTAAAAAAGAAAACATTTTCTAAAATCAATAATAAATGATGTTGGCTTAAAAATAGATAAAGCATCAGTGAGATAGAATTTGGTATGGAAATGTAGATAGATAGATAGATAGATAGATAGATAGATAGATAGATAGATAGGTAGATAGATAGATAGTTTTAAACAGATGCTAAAATAACAGAAGCGTGGCAATACCAAATGATGGCACAGATGTGGAGTTCTCACTCACTTATCCTTAAAGGATTAAGTGGCACAACCTTGGAAATTGGTAGATCCTTTTATAGTTAAACATATAGCCACTTATGACCTAAAGTTTTACTCTCAGATATTTACCTAAGAGAAATGAAAACACGTCCATAAGATGACAAGGAAGAAAATTCACAGCAGTCTAAATTATAACACCCAAAAAATAAAATAAAATAAAATAAAAATAAATAAATAAATAAATTATAACACCCAATTTTTGAAACAAGGTAAGTCTTATGGTTTCTGTTGAGATGTCTCTCCAAAGCCTCATTCGGTCAGGGTGCAGGCTTCTAGTGTTGTTGATTGACTCATGGTTCAATGCTGAGATTATAGATGTGAGTGCCACACCCACTCTGGGGTGGGTACCTGTAGCTTGCATACAACGTAAAGGAGGAAAAGAGGCTCCCTCTCTGCTTCATCTCCCTTTTTGTTCTTGCTGCTTTTGCTGTTTTCCACCACCAACCATGAACTGCTGACACCTGCCATGTGCCACTCTGCCTTGCAGCCAACAGATTATGAAATGAAACCTCCACAAACTGTGAGCTAAATAAATCTTCCCTCATTAAATTCTGGGCATCAGGTATTTTATTCCAGCAATGAGAGTAAGTGTACATCAAAAGAACAATAGATAAAATAAATCACACTATTTAACACTAATGTATACTATAAACAATTATACACAGAACATAAATGAATTGCAAAGACATGTCACAAGAAAGAAACCAGAGGCAAAGGGTAGATATATTAGATTTACATGAAATCTTACAACAGTCAGGAATACTCTATAGTAACAGGCATCGCAATAATCTTTGTCCTGGTGGGGAACTGCACAGAAAGGGAAATGTGGGGATTTTCACAGGAAATATAAATGTTTTGAGTGGGGTAATGCATGTGTCCAAAGTCGTGGAAATCAGAACCTAGTGATGTACGCATCTTCTGTGACAACTACCAGAGTGAAAGGGAAGACTGCGCAGTGGATGCAAGGATGTTCCTGTTCCTATGGTGAAGCCCTTCTGATGCTACTGGGTTTCTTTTCTCAAAAAAATTCCAAGGCAAATAATAATATTTGCTGATCCTTCTTTCTCTGCATCATTACTTGTTGCATTTTTGCAGCCATGGGGGCCATTCAGTCAACCATTAGCCAGACAATAAAAACAAATATGTTCACAAAAATGCTGTCCTCTAAAAATACATCATTTTCTACGTGGCTTAACTTAATCTCTTAGCAAAGGACTGCAGACGCATGCCTTTGGTAGTGTGCTCAGCAACTGTGAACAGCATATGGCATAATAAAAATAAAGCAACTCAAATAAATAAATAGCTCATCTCTGAAGTGTGCACTAAGAAAATGAGAATCTGGATACTTACATCTGTTCAATTAAGTGGTCAACTATAAAAATATGTGACAATTTAAGAAAAATATCAAAAAGCTGTCAATAAATGTTGCTAAAGACATATAACAGATTGTATCAGGAAACTATAATAAGAATTGCACAACACTCATTCATGTTCAAAGTCCTACAGAAAATTGGAATAGAGGGCCTCTACCTCAACCTGATAAAAGCCATCTACAACAATCCAACAGCTAGCATAATTCTAAATGGGGAAAAACTGAAGTCTTTTACTCTCCAATCTGGTACAAGACAAGGATGCCCCCTATCGCCACTTCTATTCAATATAGTTCTGGAGTCA
>PVJA010053132.1:0-12092 GCA_004027025.1 Myocastor coypus
TTTTTCTTGTTTCAGAACTTTTGTTTGTTTATTTATTTTTCTGGCCGGCTCAGCCTGCCCTGAGGTCAGGGCTGGCGCAGCACGTGGTGCTGGGGATCAAACCGCGGTCCCTGAAGCCACCCAAGCTTTCCTAAGCAGGCACTTTAGACCACTGAGCCATCCCGCCGGGCCCCTAATTTTTTTTTTCTTAAACCTCCTGTATTTCTTTGTGTTACGGCCGGCTCAGCCCGCCCTGGGGTAGGGTGGTACAGCATGTGGTGCCAGGGATCAAGCAGTGGTCCCAGTGCTTGCCTGAACTTTCCTAGGCAGGCCCTTTAGACTGCTAAGCCATCTCGCTGGCCCAAAGAGTTCACTTCTTTATACCTTAAGTTCCTCAGCTCTAAATGGGGCAATGCCAACTTCAGAAGTTCATTGTGGATGGGGGGGCAGTGAGATAGCTCAGCAGTCTAAAGCACCTGCTTAGGCAAGCTTAGGCAACTGCAGGGACCACAGTTCAATCCCTGGCACCACAAGCTATGCCAGCCCCACCCCAGGGCAGGCTGAGTCAGCCATAACATAAGAAAGAAAGAAAGAAAGAAAGAAAGAAAGAAAGAAAGAAAGAAAGTTCATTGTGGATGAAACTAAGGATTATCATTCACTTACTCATCATGTAGTGAGCATAAAGTACCAGGGCTATCCAAAAGCTAAGGACAATAGTGACCAAGAGACGCCTGTCTTGGAGCAGACCTTTAAGGAGTAGACATGCTAATGGGCAGAAGAAAACAACAAACTATAAAAGCAGCACGGGTCCTCAGGAAGGGCTACACAAGGAAGAGACATTTCAGCCAGGCTCTGAGGAACAGAAGGGAGCCAGGCACTGGAGGAGAAGTGCGAGATGGGATGCTAGGGGTGCGGGGAGGACTTTGCTCCTCTCCAAGGTGAGCTGGGACACCTTCATGACTCAGGAGTAGGAGTACCAAGATCTGCTTCTGACAGGAGTCACTCTGATGCCTGGAGGCTGCAGGGGGCAAGGGCAGGGCTCCGATTAGGTTGAGAGTTTAATCTATTAAGGGTACAGTTGTGGGCCCAAGAGGAAAGAGCAATACTGAGTTCTGGGTATTACTTTGGAGGCAGATCAGAACTATGTTTATGTTAATGTCAACAGCAAAAATCACAACTCATAAAAAATTGATAAATTGTATCAAAATTAAAAGCTTTTGTGCTTCAAAAGATACTATAAAGAAATGGAAAAGACAAGCAAGCCATAGGATGAGGGAAAACATTCATAGAGCCTGTATCTGGTAAAAGCTTGTATTCAGAATATAGAAAGAACTCTTGTAACTTAGTAATAATTCAAATTACCCAATTAAAAAATGGACAAAAAATTTGAATAGACATTTCCCAAACCAGATATATGCATGGCTAATAAGGACATAAAAAGATGCTCAACATCGTTTGGGGCCCGGCGGGATGGCTCAGTGGTCTAAAGCGCCTGCTTGGGAAAGCTTGGGCAGCTTCAGGGACTGTGGTTCGATCCCCGGCACCACATGCTGCGCCAGCCCTGCCCTTGGGGCAGGCTGAGCCGGCCATAAAAATGAGTGAATAAACAAAGGTTCTGAAACAAGAAAAATAAATAAATAAATTAATTAAAAAAAAAAAAAAGATGCTCAACATCGTTAGTCATGAGGGAAATGCAAATTAAGACCACAATAAGATACTACTTCACGCTCACTAGAATGAATACAATCAGAAAGACAATCTGGCAAGGGTGTGGAGAAACACAAATCTTTGTACATTGTTGATGGGAATGTAAAACGGTACAGCCATTTTACAAAAAGTTTGGCAGTTTCATTTTTTAGAATTATTTTATTTTTTTTCTTGTTTCAGAACTTTTGTTTGTTTGTTTATTTATTTATTTTTATGGCCGGCTCAGCCTGCCCTGAGGGCAGGGCTGGCGCCGCATGTGGTGCCAGGGATCCATCCGCAGTCCCTTCAGCTGCCCAAGCTTTCCTAAGCAGGCCCTTTAGACCACTGAGCCATCCTGCTGGGCCGTTGTCTGAAATGTTTAAAAAAGGTAAACCTAAGTTGGACATGGTGGCGCACGCTTGTAATCCCAACACTTGGGAGGCTGAGGCAGGAGGATCAGTGTGAGTTCGAGACCAGCCTGGGCTACAAAAGTGAGCTCAAGGCCAGCTTCAACTGCATAGCGAGACCCTGTCTCAAAAGGACCAAAAAAAAAAAAAAAAAAAAAAAAAAAAAAAAAAAAAAAAAAAAAAAAAAAAAAAAAAAAAAAAAAAAGGCAAACCTATACAGAGCAGATCAGTGGTTATCTGGGGGTCAGGTGGAACATATATTAACTGGAACCAGGCAAGAGGCAGTTTTACTGAGGTGATAGAAATGTTCCAGAACCAGACTGGGTAAATCTCAGTAAATAGATGTAAAAGTTACTAAATTATATATTTATTTGGTACAGGGTCTTGCTACACTGTTTAGGCTTACAGTGATCCTCCAGTGCTGGGATTACAGGCATGCACTACCACACCTAGTTTTATTTTTAGTTTTTGTCTTTTTTGAGATCAGGCTGGCCTTGAGCTCACTTTTGTAGCCCAGGCTGGTCTCAAACTCACACTGATCCTCCTGCCTCAGCCTCCCAAGTGCTGGGATTATAGGCATGTGACATCACACCCAGCCGCTGGGTTTTAAATTATACATTTTTGTTTATTTATTTTTATGGCTGGCTCAGCCTGCCCTGAGGGCAGGGCTGGCGCAGCATGTGGTGCCAGGATCGAACCGCGGTCCCTGCAGCTGCCTAAGCTTTCCCAAGCCAGCATTTTAGACCACTGAGCCATCCTGCCGGGCCCCACTAAATTATACATTTAAAAAGGACAAGGCTAGCTAGATGTGGCATCACGCCTATATAGATCTCAACACTCTAAGAGAATGAGGAGGATCACAAATTGAAACTTAACCTGATTAATTTAGGGAGAACCTATTTCAAAAAATAAAGATGTGGGGGGCTGGGGAGATAGCTCCGAGGCACAAGTGCCTGCTGGGCAAGTGCAAGGTCGTGAGTTCGAACCCTGGTCCTGGTCCCACAAAAAAAAAAAAAAAAGAAAATAAAAAAATAAATAAAGATGTGGGTCACAGAAATAGCACAGTGGAGTAAGTACTTGCATGGCAAGTGCAAGGTCCTGAGTTCTATCCCTGGTATAGCCAACAAAAAATAAATAAGAATAAAAAGATGTGGTGGCCAACCTGAACTACATAGCAAAACCCTGTCTCAAAAAAGATTACAAAAGAAAAAAGTGTGTGTGGGGGGCAGTGAGATGGCTTAGCGGTCTAAAGTGCCTGCTTAGGCAAACTTAGGCAACCTGGAGACTGCTAAGTTTGATCCCAGGCACCAGCACCACATGCTATGCCAGCCCCACCCCCAGGGAAGCTGGAGGTGGCCATTAAAAAAAAAAAAAAGGAAATAAGGGGGTGAGGAATGTACCACAGAGTAAAGGCCCTAGGTTCAATCCCAATTGAAAAATGAAAAAGGCAATGTATATGTAAATGTACATAATTTTTGCGTATAGATAAAGTATTTAGCATCACAACATTTTTTTTTTTTTTGTCTTTTTGAGACAGGGTCTCGCTAGGCAGTTGAGGCTGGTCCTGAGCTCACTTTTGTAGCCCAGGCTGGTCTCGAACTCGCACCAATCCTCCTGCCTCAGCCTCCCGAGTGCTGGGATTACAGGCATGTGCCACCACTCCCGGCGCAGCATCACAACATTTAAAAATTTTATTTTATTTTATTTTATTTTTTTTCTTGTTTTAGAACCTTTGTTTGTTTATTCATTCATTTTTATGGCCGGCGCAGCCCACCCCAAAGGCAGGGCTGGCGCAGCATGTGGTGCTGGGGTTCGGACCGTGGTCCCTGAAGCTGCCCAAGCTTTCCCAAGCAGGCGCTTTAGACCACTGAGCCATCCCCCCCACTTTTTTTTTTTGTAGTACCAGGAATCAAACTTTGTGACACTGTGCTTGCCAGGCAGGCACTTATGTCTGCTATCTCCCCAGCCTTTGTTTCCTTGAGACACAGTCTCACTATGTGGTTCAAGTTGGGCTTGAACTCATTATGTAGCCCAGGCTGGACTCAAAACTCATGAGGATCCTCCTGCCTCAGCCTCCTCAATGCTAGGATAACAGGCTTGCTTCACCATGCCTGGCATAATAGTTGTAATATTACTGTAGTTCAGTAACAGCACATGATTAACTTTTTTTTTTTTTTTGGTTTTGTTTTGTTGCCTTTCAAGTGTTCAAACTCATGACCTTGCACATGCCAGTTATTTGTGCCACGGAGCTATCTCCCTGGCCCCTCACAATTAACTTTTTAAATTGTACTCAGGGGCTCACTGAGATAGGGTCTCACAAGGCTGGTCTCAAACTCAGTGATCTTTCTGCTTTAGGTTTTGGCCTCTTCTTGCATTACAGGAGTGTACCACCACGCCTGACTATCGTCACGTGAGACAGGGTCTTGTGTAGTTCACTTAGGCCTTGAAATCATTATGCAGCCCAGGGTGGCTTCAAACATGCGGTGATCCTCTTGCCTCAGTCTCTAAGGTGCTGTAGTAAAACAGGCATGCATGCCAGGCAAGAGATTAGTTTTGAACACAGGTCTAACTTCAGATAGCTCTTTCCAGAACGCTACACTATCATTCATCCACAGCTAAGTTTGCAAATGTCCTCTGCCTGTGCGTATTAGACCTGTGGGTGTACTGTGATGCTTCCTTCCCTATCCTCCCTACCCGCCCAAGGGACTCACCCGCCCCAGGAGCTGCTCCTAACGATTTTCAGGAACCCCCTTACCCTCATGAGAGCCTCTAATGATTCCCACGCTTCCCCTCGCTGCCCCAAGAGCGGCTTCTAATAACCTCTGAATCCCCACTCAGTGCAGAACTACTTCGTAATGACCTTAAGGACAGACCTTCTTCCGGTAGCTCTAACGACCCCCGGGGCTCCGCTCTTGAGGGAGCTGCTTCCTTTACGTCCTGGCCTTGCTCGCTGACTTGCTGAGGGGGTTCTACCCTGGGAGGTCTTTTGTTTTAAAAACCGAGACTATCCTGGGCAACCCGGGACAAGGTGGTCTCCTCTGGGCTCCTGGACTTTTGAAAATTTCCCAAAAGGCCCCCATCATCTTTTCACCACAGGAAAACGGGCTACTCACCCCAATAATACTCGGACCCCACTTTCGTAAGACCTCGCATGAAAAACCTCCCGGCCCTGACCCACCTATTCTACTAGCCTACTTCTGGGTTCTCGCCTCTTTCAACCCTGATTGGGTACAAGAGCTTGAAGCTCATTTACGATTGGCCAGCTCTGCGATCCAGCCCAGACGCTTAGTGGCCGTGGTCCCCAGTGGTACAGCGTTTCCTCCTGGCAACAACCCCTGCTTGCTTTCATAGGCTGATCAGATTGTACGCCTGGAGTTTGGGGCGGTTGCAGCGTGTGCTCATTGGCTGTTTGAGAGCTTCCAGCCACCTTTGGATTGGTTGACTCTGTGCGGTTGCGCAGAGGCTGACTCTCTAGGAGGCGGAATTTCGTCTTTTAACCTGGTGGAAAAGCTGGAGGGTCGACTACTGGCGACAGCAGAAATCAAGCCTGAGCCCTGCTGGGGCTTTGTGCTTTAGGTGAGAAACACTGAGATTTGGAGTCTTTTTGGATTTCTTGTTGCTGCAGCCGTGACCGTGAGCTTTGTTGGGGGAGGGGCAGTGGGGGGGTGGGTTTGTATGTCAACTGATCGGCGGGTATGTGGGCGAATGGGAGATGGAATTTATAGACTCAGTCCTGAGATTGGCTCTTTCCAATCTCCTTGTGGCCAATGGACGTCGGGGAGGGGGGTGGGTCCACTGGGCCTTATTTTCTTCTTCCTGCCGCCGGCCCCCGCTCGCCCAGGCGGCGGGGCCAAGAGGGGCTTGGTCTTTATTCGGTGAGGTTCCCGGACCTTGGGAAATCTGGCTGCCTTTGAAGGGATACGCGCGGAAGCCGCTACCTGGAGTGGGTGCGGAGGTTCGAGGTTGTTGTTAGTAGCAGCTGCCTTTATGGGATGGTTAAGCCCTGGGCCTAGTGCTTAGCGTTTCGCTTGCATCATTTGGGTTAATCATAGCAACCATGCAGGTCAGGGGTTTGGGGTCCCCATTCTACAGATGGAGAAACTGAGACTCAACCAACTCACACAGGCAAGGTCATTTCAGTTAATAAATGGCGAAGGCCGGCTCTGTATTCAAAGTTCTGATCGCGGAATCGGTGCTCTTGAACCACTCGGCTTTGTTGGTGGTTGCGGGAGAGGTGACATGAGTCTGGAGCTTTCCCTATGGAATAGGCCGGGGGAAAGGAGGCCTAAGGGTCTAGGAAGGGGGTAACAACCGAGGCGAGGGTGAGGAAATCAGTTATTCAACAGTTACTGGGTGCTTACTCTGCCTGCATTGTTCTGGATTCCTTGCACATAAAGATGAATAGAGCTAGAACGTAATGAAGCTCCCTCTCACCCCTTCACCATGGTTTTGGGGACGCCATCCTGTATCCACATGATGATATGTTTTCATAATATTAGCAAAGATATTTTGTTTATTTATTTTTTTTTTTTCTTGTTTCAGAACTTCTGTTTATTTATTTTTATGGTCGGCTCAGCCTGCCCTGAGGGTAGGGCTGGCGCAGCATGTGGTGCCGGGGATCGAACCGGTCTCTGCAGCAGACTAAGCTTTCCTAACCAGGAGCTTTAGACCACTGAGCTATCCTGCCGGGCTCCAAAGTAAGATATTTTGGATTTTTTTTTTTTTTAAAGAAATAGTACCCCTGCCGGGCCTGGTGGCACATGCCTGTGATCCCAGCTCTTGGGAGGCTGACTTGCAGGAGAATCGGTGTGAGTTCAAGACCAGCCTGGGCTACAAAAGTGAGTTTGAGGCCAGCCTGAACTGTATAGCGAGACCCTGTCTCAAAAAGACCAAAAAAAAAAAGAAAAGTGCCCCACCGCCAATTGATTAAACTTTAGGTTCTTCCACACTTGGATATGCCCTTGCAAAAGACAAGGTCCAAGTGAAGGAGAAGATTTAGGTAACAGAGTGATGCAAAGTGCATTAGGGGTCTATTTCCTGATATGTAAAACAGTGGTAATAGTGTATCTGCCATGCAAAGTTCATGAAAAGTACGAGGGCAAAAATAACCTCATTTTGGGTGGAATGGAAGCCTCAGAGTTGCGGGAAGTGGGCTTTGTCTGACAGCTTTGTTCCAGGCTATCACCCAGGTGGGTTACTAGATTGTCAGTGGACAGAACTTGGGCTGTGTGGAGTTTGGGCCCCACCCCGCCCCTTGGGCCTCTGGTGAGGAGCTTCATTAAAGGAAAGGACCTGAGGGGGTTCCCTTTTTTTTTTTTTTTTTTTTTCTTGAGATGGTTTGCCAATGCAGTTCAGGCTGACCTTGAGCTCACTTTGCAGCCCAGGCTGGCCTCAAAGGAACTGGTCTTCCTGCCTCAGCCTCCTGAGTGCTGGGATTAGAGGGATATACCACCACACCCAGCATGCTTTACTCTTTTTCAATTGCAGTGATGCTGAACCTGTTAGAGCTTTCAGTATACAAACAAACTACATGGGCATATGTGCCAGAGGTTCACCACTGCTGGTCAATTATATTATTAAGCAGTGGTGATATGAAGGGGTTCACATTTTTTTCTAATCAGATACTGTATTTGTTTTGCTTTCTGTAGTCAGGTTATGAAGTTTGCCCTGTATTGTCAGTTTATTGTCTACTTAAATTTTGTCCTTTGATTTCTGGGCATAGTGCAAATGCACTTGTTTAAGTACTGCTGAAATTGTACTTTTGTTTTATATTTGAGAAAAGTTTCACTGTAGGGTTTTAAAAATTGTCCTGGTTGTGGTGGTGCACACCTGTAATCCCAGCTCTCAGGAAGCTGAGGCAGGAGGACTGTTGTGAGTTGCAGGCCAGCCTGGAGTACACAGCCATACATAGGGAGACTGTCCTAAAGGTAAAAAACCAAAACAGTTTTAAGTCATGCTACTAATATCGAATACTTTTTCTTTTTAGATTTATTTTATTTTATTTTTTTATATTTTATTTCTTTTCTTGTTTCAGAACCTTTGTTTGTTTATTCACTCATTTTTATGGCTGGCTCAGCCTGCCCCGAGGGCAGGGCTGGTGCTGCATGTGGTGCCGGGGATCGAACCGTGGTCCCTGAAGCCGCCCAAGCTTTCCCAAGCAGGCGCTTTTAGACCACTGAGCCATCCTACCGGGCCCCTTGAATACTTTTTTTTTTGAGACAGGGTCTTGCTATATTGTTCAGACTGTCCTTGAATTCACTGTATAGCTCAGGTTGGCCTTGAGCTCACAGTGACATCGAGCTTTAATTTTTTTTTTTTTACCGGGACTCAAACTTATCCCTCGCACTTCCTTCCTTTGCTAGGATTACAGGCTTTTGTCCTCATGCCCTGCTACTTTTTAATTCTTAAACTTTGTGTTTTGTTTTCTTAATATTATGGCCTAAGCTTGTCTAAGTAGGTGTTTTAGACAGCTGAGCCCTCTTGCTGGCCCTAAACTTTGAAATTTTGTAGCCAAGTTCATTTTTAGAATCCTGTTCTAAATGTGTGCCCTAGAAAAGAACACATTGTTTACTCTAAAAATCAGATTGTAGTATATTATGTTTAATACCCTAAGAAGCCATGATCAAAGTGTATATAGGAGTAACTTGAAAATCAGGATGCTGGGGCCTGGCGGGATGGCTCAGTGGTCTAATGCGCCTGATTGGGAAAGCTTGGGCGGCTTCAGGGACCGCAGTTCGATCCCCGGCACCACATGCTGCACCAGCCCTGCCCTTGGGGTGGGCTGAGCTGGCCGTAAAAATGAGTGAATGGACAAACAAAGGTTCTGAAACAAGAATAAAATAAAATAAAATAAAAAATTCTTTAAAAAAGAAAAAGAAAATCAGGATGCTGAGGAGTAGCTGTAGGACCATTTACTTTTTAGCCAAAACAATGTCCTGTTTAAATGAATTTGAGTAAGGGCAGTTTTAGTACATCAGATTCTTGGGCCAGAGAAATAGCTCAGTAGAATAAGCGCTTGCCTGGTAAGTTTAATGACCTGAGTTTAATCCTAGGTCCTGAAAAAAAAAAAAAAGAAAAAGAAAAAGTTAAAAATAAAATACATCAGCCGGGCATGGTGGCGCATGCCTGTAATCCCAGCACTCTGGAGGCTGAGGCGGGAGGATCGTTGAGAGTTCGAGACCAGCCTGGGCTATAAAACTGAGCTCAAGGCCAGTCTGAACTATACAGCGAGACCCTGTCTCAAAGACAAAAATAAATAAATAAATAAATAAAATAAAATAAAATACATCAGCTTCTTTTGAGGCAAAGGCTTTTCTTTATTTACTTCTAGTTCATTTAAATAAGCTTTCCTGGAGGCAGTTTCTAGGTGTGAGGTCCTAATACTTCAGAATTTCTGCGTTCTTTTTTTTTTTTTTTTTAACAGGACTAGGGTTCAAACCACGTTGCACTTGCCAGGCAGGCCCTTGTGCCATGGAGCTATTTCCCCAGCCCTTTGTGTTCTGTTACTATTTTCAACACTGATATTGCCAACATTCAATTTTAGTGCCATTTTATATAATTTTATGCTCCAAATGTACTTCTTTAGATTGTTCACTAACCAAAGTGACCTCAGAAAAGAGGGAAAATGGCTTCTGAATCTGAAACCCTGAATCCGAGTGCTCGGATAATGACCTTCTACCCAACCATGGACGAGTTCCGGAACTTCAGTCGATACATTGCTTACATTGAATCTCAAGGTGCTCACAGGGCTGGGTTAGCCAAGGTAAGGAGTGGGATTGTTGAGTGACTTTTGTGACCTCCTGGCTGTAAGGTTTTTCCTCCACTTAAAGTCCAGAAGTGCTTTTCACTGAACTTTACATGGGACAGTGACTTAGTGTGTTCTGTTTCATTTGCAAATTAATTCCTAGTTGTTAACATCAAAAAGCATCTCTGCTGCTTGAGTAGGACTTGGTGATGCCTGCCTGTAATCCCAGCACTCAGGAGGCTAAGGCAGGAGGACTGCTGTGAGTTGTGTTTGAAGCCAGCCTGGACTTTGTAGGAAGACAGTCTAAAAAAATCAAAGACAAAAGAAAGAAGAAAGCTGCTTAGAATGTTCCCAAAGGACCTGGAAGGAGCCAGAGTTTCTAGCCTTTGCCTTGGTCTTGGGGTGAAGCTGGGCACCTTAGTGATTTTTATGTTACTGAGCACTTGTGCCACCTGCCTTCCCTTGCTCTTAATTTAGGCTCCAGCACCCTAATAGTAACTTGGCCTCCGGTGCCGTGTGGCTCTTGTTCAGGGAGAGAAGGCACTGGGCAGCTTAGCGCGAACATTCCAGTCTTTGTAACTGGAAATTGGTTCTAGTTTGCACTGCATCTCCCCCTCCCCTCCCCTCCCCTCCCCTCTTCTCCTTTCCCTTTCTCTAACCCTTCTTTCAAAAAACAGTGTCTCAATTGTGTAGTTCAAGCTGCCCTTGAACTCATTATCTAGCCCAGGCTGGCCTGCGACAGTCTCCCAATGCTGGGATTACTGACAGGCACCACTGTACTGGCCTTTTTCATATAAGTTGAATTAGTTATTTTTTCATCAGCCAAATTAGCTTTTCCTGTATTATGTTAAACTCCAAGTTCTGAGTCCTTAAAGAGTTGAATGATTGCATTTCTGGAAGGATCTTAAACTTTTCTCTTGCATTAGCGATTTAAATTTCTCACTATAAAAAAAATAAATAAATAAAAAATAAATGGACTTTTCCTGCTTAAAAAAAAAAAATTCTCACCATATGAATGTGTCACTTTTTCAGTATGAAAAAAACCCAAACAATCAAGGATGTTGATCATACAGCTGAGCACAGTCCTGCATGCCTAGAGCTGCTGCTGGGCTCTAGGGTGGGGAGCTACAAGCCTGCAGGGCAGCTTCTCAGCACTTCTGTTGATTTGTTTATACCATATTAGATGAAAAATTACACAAAAAATCCTGTTAGAGAAGTTTTGTAAAGGGCTATCTTCACCTGCCTTTTCCAGTGTCATCATCTTAATGTAATCAATGCTGTCGGCTCCTACCGTACTTTATCTGCTCACATATATAGTATTGTTCCATATGGAACATATATTGTAAATTAACACATAGATGCTGTTTCTTTTGTCTTTTTGAGACAGGGTCTCACTATGCAATTCAGGCTAGCCTTGAGATCGCTTTTGTAGCCCATGCTGGTCTGGAACTCTGAACCAATCCTCTTGCCTCAGCCTCCCAAGTGCTGGGATTTCAGGTGTGTGCCGCCATGCCCGGCTGGATGCTGTTGTTTTTAAGTGTCAGTGGATCAGTTGGGCATGGTGACCTATGCCTGTACTGCAGGCATTCTTGTGAGCCTGAGGCAGGAGGATTGTCTTGAGTTTGAGACCAGCCTTATTTTCTTGGGTACAGAGAGAGACCCTGTCTTAAACAAAACAAAACAAAACAAAAAAAAGAGGATTATGTGTGTTTCTGTGTTGATTTGTTCTGTCTTCTCATGATAACTAGTTAATTTTTGCTCTAGAAAAGTAAAAAAAAGGCCGGGCGTGGTGGCACACGCCTGTAATCCCAGCACTCGGGAGGCTGAGGCAGGAGGATCGGTGCGAGTTCGAGACCAGCCTGGGCTACAAAAGTGAGCTCAAGGCCAGCCTGAACTGCATAGCGAGACCCTGTCTCAAAAAAGACAAAAAAAAGAAAAGTAAAAAAAAAATGATGGCAGAAGGTAGATAAAAGCTTATACCACTTCTTTCTCCATACTTTTGTGTGTATATATATCTATATCTATATATGTATATATAGACACACATGTGTATGTATATATATATATATATATATATATATTTTTTTTTTTAATTTATTTTTTTTTTTGAGACAGGATCTCACTGTGCAGTTCAGGCTGGCCTTGAGCTCACTTTTGTAGCCCAGGCTGGTCTCCAACTCACACCGATCCTCTTGCCTCAGCCTCCTGAGTGCTGGGATTACAGGTGTGAGCCTCCATGCCTGGCTACACATATGTGTGTGTGTGTGTGTGTGTGT
>PVJA010053133.1:0-12073 GCA_004027025.1 Myocastor coypus
GACGACGACAACAGAATAATTTGATATCTCAGCAGGGATGTCCAAGTAAAAGGCAAATTTGTGCTGATAAGTGTGATAAGTGGGAGGGCTCTAGTTGAGAGCCTCACATCTGGTTAAAGGAAGTCGGGGCTCCGGAAGGGACAGAGTTCATGGTACAGCCGAGGCCTGAAAGGAGACCGGTCTGAAGGCAGGCAGGGTTCACAGTAAGGAGTTCGCGACTAGAAGCGGAACTTGAACACAGACCTCCTTTGGTTGAAGGACAGAGTGGGCTCCAGAACTGGGCGGGACATACAACAGGGTGGGGCTTGAGCATTGAAGAGAAGGCGGGGCTCTAATAACAGGTGGGGCTTTTGGCTGGGCGGGACTTGAACAGGGACATCAGTGGTTGAAAGGAAGGCGGACTCGGGTAAGGGGCGGAGCTTAGGGTAGGGCGGGGCTCTGATCCGGCACCTGCGTACAGGGAGGGAGCATGAGGGTGTGGGGCGGAGCCCGAGTCGTTCGTTGGGGAGGGGCCAATGACGTCACCGGCGCCCTTTGGGGGAAGAGGCAAAGATGGCGGCGAGCAGGTCCTCTACCCTCGCGCAGTCCAGGTAACAGCCCATTCCTCGTCCCTCCGTGCCGAGCGAGGCCCGGGGAAAGCCGCGCGCTGAGGAGCCGGCGGAGTGGCGGTGTGGCCGGAACTGGCCAGAGTGCGCGGCGGGGTGGGAGAAACTGGCTCCGGTTGCCATGGCTACAGAGCCGAGCTTGCGTCAGGGGTCGCGAGGACCCGGCTCGAGGTGGGATGGAACCTGAGCCAGCGCGGGGTGGGCGCCGGCGATACCTGAGAGAGTCCTGAGAGGGGATCTAGCGGTCACAGGAGGACGGGAACCTGGGCCCTGATTGGGGGCGCCGAGACGTCAGGAAGCAGGGGCAGAGGAATTCGTAGGAGTTATTAGAGGCCTGGGAGAGGACATTGATACCTGATTGGGGGAAAGGGCAGAGAGTTGGGGTGCAGGCTTAATTTGGCAGAAAGACCTGAGACCTAGAAGGTGGGTGAAGGAGAGAGAGAGTGGGGGCCTGCTTGGATATTTAAGAGCCATACGGGATGGGACTCAGGAGTTTGAGGAGGAGGAGAGGCAGCGGTGGGAGGAGGCCACGGGTGGGGACACTCAGGCTACAGAGCACAGCACGCTGCATTGTTCTCCGAGGCCACGCCCCCAATCAGCCAGCCAGGGCTCCTGTCATTCTTCTGGACCATCTTGGGGCCAGTTTGTAGCTGGGGGTTGGTGCAAACTCTTAGGACGGTCTCCCAGCCCCTGCTGAGTGCAAGGTGATGTGAACAGAACCTTTGACCTCTCAAAGACAAGTGCCTGCAGAGCCTCAGGCCTTTGCACACGTTTTATCGACGCTCAGATTTGTGGACAGTAGATGCTGGAACCAGGGTTTGGGCTGAGCTCAGTGCTCGTACTGTGGCGTGGCTCTTTCTAATAGAAACCCAGAGCGCAGCCAGTGAAAGACAGGTGGGCTCCTAAACAGCTCCCCCAGTGGTTTCTGGAATATGGTGCTTGGCCAGCAAGTGAGTCTCCTGTCGGGAAGAAAGCTCAGCAGAGAGCTGCTGTTTTCCCCATACAGAGTGCAGCGCTTCATTTTTCTTTCTTGCTCCCCTTCTCAGTGACATGAGGATGGTCAGGGCCCAGTACAGATGTGGGCTCTGCTGGTCGCTTGGCAACACACTGCCCCCTGCCTGCTGGCTGCTACCTCTTTCCTTTCTACCTCCAGTGCATCTTTTTAGCGTCTATGGGCAAACCCTTGAATGTTAGGCCGCTGAGATTCCCTTCCATGCAGGCACAGTGGCACGTACCAGTTATTCCAACCATTCAGGAGGCCTAAGGAGTGTTGAAAGTTCAAAGGCAGCCTGGATGGTTTAGAAAGGCCCTGTTTCCAAAAGTGAAAAAAAAGGCTTGAAGATGGAACCCAGGCACTCGCCACTGACCCATAGTCAGTGGTGTTATTCTGTGGTCAGCCCTTATTTTATTTTGAGGTAGGATCTTGCTAGTTGCCCAGGCTTGGCTTGAATTTAGGATCCTTCTGCCTCAGCATCTTGTGTAGCTAGGATGGCAGGCGCAAGCCACCATGCCTGAAAAATTGGGTGTTTTGAGTTGGTTTTCTTGGTTTATAAAGATGATAACCACAGCCCTGGGTGAAATATTCCTTTCATGGTCATATAAAAATAGGGCTGGTGCCTGTAATCCCAGCACTTGGGAGGCTGAGGCAGGAGGATTGGTGCGAGTTCGAGACCACCCTGGGCTACAAAAGTGAGCGCAGGACCAGCCTCAACTGCATAGCGAGACCCTGTCACAAAAAAAAAAAAAAAAAAAAAAAAAAATAGGGCTGGGATCACATAAGAGCTTTCGTTTGGTGCCGGGGATGGAATGCAATACCACACACCTATCAGACAAAGAATACTCTACCCCTGAGCAACATTCCCAGCCTTTATTATTTTTGGCTTTTCAACATATCTAATATATGTATTTAGTACAGAGACTACAGGGTCTCACTAAACAGATCAGACTTGTGGTGACCCTGTTTTGCAGCCTCCCAAGCGCTGGGATTACAGGTGGGCGCCACCATGCCCAGTACCAGTTGCCGCCATGGGGGCAGGGCCCACACAACATGCTGAGGACTGAACCCCTGTCCCCGCATCTGCCTAAACAGGCACTTTAAGCTGCCAAGCTATCTGGCTGGCCCTTATTTTTTTTTTCTTTTATTTATTTGTCTTTTTGAGACAGGGTCTTGCTGTGCAGTTCAGGCTGGTCTTGAGCTCACTTTTGCAGCCCAGGCTGGTCTTGAACTTACACTGATCCTCCTGCCTCAGCCTCCCAAGTGCTGGGATTATAGGCGTGCGCCACCACATCTGGCTCTTTTATTTTTTTATTTATGTACTTTGTACTGGAAATTGAATTTAGGAACGTGTGCTTGCTAGGCAAGCAGTTGCACTGCTGAGCTATATTCCCAGCTTTTTAAATTGTTTTGTTTTGAGATAAGGTCTTGTTAAATTGGCCAGGATAGCCATAAACTTTCACTCCTGCACCCGCCTCCAGATACCGGGCTTGGGGCTGGGGAGATAGCTCTGTTGCACAAGTGCGTGCCTGGCAAGTGCAAGGTTGTGAGTTTGAACTCCGGTCCTGCAAGAAAAAACAAAAACAAAACAAAACAGATACCGGGCTTGCAGGCTGCCACCACCAAGGCCGAGCCCTGTTGGCCAGTTCAAAAGAACTAATTCAGAAGAACTGCATGGCCATATGCTCTTCTCGCTTCTGCTTTTGGTTTGGTTTTGAGAAACAGGGTCTTGCTTCCCAATTCAGGCTGGCCTCAGACTCTGCAGTCTTCCTACCTCAGCCTCTGGAGTACTGGCATCACAAGTGTGCGCCATCATGCCTGGCTGGCTCTATATTGTTGAAGGGAAAAGAAAAGTTTGCAGCTCCCTGTTGAGAATGCAGATTATCATTTATTTTATGTGGCTATGTGACTCTTATAATCCTTTACTGAGTGGGGCAGGTATTCAGAATTCAGGACTAATCTCACATGGAAAATTGACTCTGGCAGCACTGCTAATTAGAATGGAAGGGGATTTTGGTTGTGAGGCTGACAAGTGCCACGGGAATGGAATTTGGTGCCGACTGTGCGGCCTGAGGAAGTACAACACGGCTATGGTGGATATGTGTGCCAGGGTGGGGGTGGTGGCAGTGGCCCGTATCTGTGGGTACAGGTGTCTCTTCCAGGAGGAGTTCCTACTGGGATAACATATTTGGCTACTTTACCTCAGCATTTTCTTTCTTTCTTTCTTTCTTTTCTTTCTCATTAACATTATTGAAAATCAATAATTATATAGCATTAAAACTGAAGGCAAATATTGAAATGTGAAGGATAAGATGTAGACATTGAATTTTAGAGAAATCTGAAATGAATACATAGCATGGCAATAATAGATTGCACATTGTAAATAAATTTACAAACTTAAATGAGTCTAATAATAAAAATTGTCTACAATAAAAATGAAGAATTTACAGATCAGTCATATAATAGTTTATTCTGTCAAAATCAAGAAACTTATATTCATTTTTTTTCTTACACAAGGGAGACTACGATATTTACACATGTAGGTCTGGTTTATTTCATTTATGAGTATATGTTCAAAATATATCCACTTATATATAAAGTCTTCTAGTTTATCATTATAGCTGAGTAGTATTCCATTGTACATCATTTTCAACTGTTTTTCAAATGATGGCCATTTTGGTTGTTTCCAAAATGCCTTTGCTTTTTTTTTTTTTGGTTGCCCCCGGAGCTTGAATGCAGACCCTTCCATGAGCCTGAGCTCTTGTCCATGCTTTTTGCTTTTTTTTTTTTTTTTTTTTTTTTTTTTTTTTTTTTTTTTTTTTTTTTTTTAATCTTTTTGAGACAGGGTCTCGCTATGCAGTTGAGGCTGGCCTTGAGCTCACTTTTGTAGCCCAGGCTGGTCTCGAATTCGCACCAGTCCTGCCTCAGCCTCCCAAGTGCTGGGATTACAGGCGTGAGCCACCATGCGTGGCTGTTTTTTGCTTTTGAAATAGATTCACACTGAGTCACTAAGTTACCTAAGCGGGGATAGCACTCACAGTGATCCTCCTACCTCAGCCTCCTGACAGCTGGGATTACAGATGTGCACCACAACACACCTTCCCGAAGCCCCTAGCGCTTGCTGGGAGAAGCCTCTGGTTCTAACAGAGCAGCACCTGAACTTGTGAGACTGGCCACCCCCAGGGACAGCAGCCCTTCTCAGCCATTTAAACCCCACAGTGCTTGAGCTGCAGGAAACAGCTTTGTCCTCCAGCCTTGGTCACCTTTGAGAGGTCTGAGGACTCTTGTGCCAGTTTTAGTGTCTCTTCGTGGCTCTGGGTTGTACAGGGATTGAAGGGCTTGGTCACCTGGCCAGGTGACACCAGCTAACTCAGACTGCTGGATGGACTTAAACTTGGGATCTTCTGCTATGGCTTCCTAAGTAGGTAGGACAACAGGTGTGTTGCCGGCTTACTTCCGGTTCCCTTTCCGTGTTCTTTTGGGGTTTTTAGTGGCACTGAGGACTGAACCCAGGACCTTTGCACTCAGCTCCATCCCTAGCCCTTTCAAGTTTTCTTTTTTTTTTTTTTTTGTGGGACCAGGGTTCGAACTCACGACCTTGCACTTGCCCAGCAGGCACTTGTGCCTCAGAGCTATCTCCGCAGCCCCTCAAGTTTTCTTTAAAGACAGGGTCTACTCACTAAGTTGCCCAGGGTAGGCCCAAACATGGTGTCCTCCTGCCTCAGCCTCCCGGAGCACAGAAATCACAGGCTTGTGTATCACACCAGGCTTTCCTTTCCTTGTTTTTTTTTTTTTGGCGGGGGGGTTCTGTAGGGTGCTTAGGGTCTCACTACTAGATCGGACTCCTAGTGACCTGTCTGTTCATAGCCTCCCAAGAGCTAGGATTATAGGCACGTACCACCACACCCAGTCTCCATTGCTGTCTCAGCATGACCCATGGGTGCCAGCACAGCAGGCCCAGGGATCTAGCCCTGTGCCAGCTTGCAGGTGCTTTAATCTTCTGAGGTATTTGTCCCGATTCCTTTTTTTTTTTTTTTTTTTTTTTTTTAACTTTACTTGACTTTACTTTACTTTTCTTAAAGCAGGTGTGGGGCATCCAGGGCACCTGCTACTCTGGATGCTGACTTCTGTGCCCGCAGTGGGCTGCTGAGCTTGTGTTATATGGTCGTTTTCAGGTTGCTGGATCCTCACAGCTGGAAGCCCTTAGATAGCTGTCTGGGGACTGGGCTGCTATATATGGAGGGCATCTTTCATTGGGCAGGGTTCCCACCCGGTCAGTGTCCTGGCCACTTGGCCTCCAGCTGCCTTCGACAGTGGCTGTGTTCACTTCCTTTCCTTGTTGGCTGAGCGCGGAGATGCCGCCTAGCCTCCGTCTGCAGCAGGCTGTTCTGTGAACTTTGCTGCTCTCATCTGCTCCTTGAGGCTCTGCTCTCCAGGAGCAGAGGGAACCCTGACATCTGAAGGCCTTTAGATCGAATGTTCTAGAAAGCCAGCAGCTTCTTTTTATTTTTTATTTTGAGACAGAGTAGTCTTGCTAATTTGCCCAGGCTGGGCTTCAACATGGGATCCTCCTTCCTCGGCAGGTGAGAGGGTGCACCTCTGTGCTTGGCTGCCAGTAGCTTCTTCAGTCTGAAAGTCATTGGTCACATCTGGGGCCAGTGGGCCCATGTCTGTTGAATCTATTTCCTGTCTACCAGGGCACCTGTGTTGGGCCCAGTGTTTCTACCCCTGAAGGCAATGGTGAGGGCTGGCTGCTGGCTGCTGCCCACTGTCCCTGGCCTCACAGTGTAGAGCATGTTGCACCCTGCCTTCCCTCCTCCCCTCCCCACAGTGCCACCCAGCCACTGGCCTGGCACCTGACCTGTGCAGCCACCTCAGAGCCCCCTCTCTGCCACACAGTGTGCCCCTTATAGGGAACGGCAGGGAGGCCCAGGATCCTGGTGACCTTGGCACCATGGTGGAGGCCCCCACCCCAGCTGGCCACCCGGGCTCTGTCCCCACGGAGTCTAGAGTGAATGTGGCCTCCCTGGCCCTAAAGCTGCTGCTTGCTGGTAAGGAGGTGGCAAAGCCCTGCTGTCGATTCCTGGAGTGCCAGGACCCAGGGCAGGGCCTCCAGTTGGCAGTGGGCTGAGGGGGTGGCACCCAGCCTGTACAGCACATTTACTTAAGGCTCCTGAGGCAAAAAGGAAGAAAAATCAGCTGAAAACTTGTGACTTATGGCCCAGGGTGAGGCTTTAGCCTCCCCAGCAGGTGTCAGGCCTGGGGTTCCGTCCCAGTACCCCAGAAAAAAATGGACATTGGGCTTCAGCTATAAAGCCCTTGTGACTGGAGGCATGATGACAACCATGCCAATATCCCCTGTGCGTCCCTGGAAAGCTGTTGACATGAGATTTGCCGCCAATAAAGCCAACTTGACAACCATCTCCAGATGAGTGTCTTTTGTGACCACAGCACCTGCACCTGGCCATTGGGCCCAGCCGTCAACACAGTGCCCCTGGGGCCTCAGTGTCACATTGGTTTCCAGGGTCAGAGCACAGGCCCAGGGGCTTCTCTCAGCAGCCATGGAAGACAGGTGAGCTTCTTGTTGTTTAATTGGGGTTTTGAGGCAGGGTCTCACCGTGTAGTGCAGGCTGGCCTCAACTTTGTGGGGGTCCCCCTGCCTCAGCCTCCCAAGTATCTAGAGTTAAGAAACAGTGACCTCCCATCTTGCTTCCTGATGGTCTCTAAGGCCTTTTGTCCCCTGCCTCTGCCTGTAGACCACACAAACACCTTCAGAAGTTTTCCTTCAAGGTCTGGTCTGTCCCCTGGAAGCAAGTGAGTCCCAGTGGAAAGTGCCCTGGGGCGGGGCCCAGTGCCTTCCTGGTGAGGCCATGACTTCCTATGGGCCCTGGGGTCCCCAGGAGCCCAGTGACCACATGAACAAATTATATCTAGGGGCCTTGCTACTGTTTTATACTCTTAAAGTCTAATCTAGAAGATGTGCCCAAAGCTGGGCATGGCGGTGCACACCTGTCATCCCAGCTCTCTGGAGGTTGAGGCAGGAGGATCTCCATGAGTTTGAAGCGAACCTGGACTACAAAGTGAGACCCTGTCTCAAAGACAAAAAAAAAAAAAAAAAAAAAAAAGCAGCAGCAGCAGCGTGCCCAAGCAGGGAAAAGCTGAGGCTCAGGGCTTAAAGCTAGCTTTCCTCAGACTTCCTGTTCTGTTTCTTTATGGCATCTGTTTTATTTGAAGATGACAAGAGTTAAAAACTAGGCCCCATCCAGGTGTGGTGGCACACCCTGTCATCCATTGCTTGGGAGGCTGAGGCAGGAGAAGCACACGTTCAAGCCAGTCTGAGCAGTTTAGTGAGTTCAGGAGACCCTGGCTCAGGCTACAAAGAGCCGGGCATGGAGCTCAGTGCAAAGGCCCCAGTTTCAATCCCCACTATATCAAATGAAAAATCGGGCGGTTTCGTAGGGACCCTGATTCTCAGCACTATTGTGTCACACCAGGCAGACCCTCACCACTGAGCCACACCCCCAGCCCAGCAGGGACTCCTTCCTCAGTGGCTTACAGGTGAGTAAACTGAGGCTAAAAAGAGTCAATGGCCCCCCAAGGCCCCGCAGCAGCCTTAGCCCAGTTCCTAACCTGGAAACTCCCAGCCCTGACTCCTCATGTCCTCCACTGCTTCCTGTCCCCTCCCAGCTCTCAGGACAGCACCTGCCCCTGTGGAGCTGCAGTGTGCTGAGGGGCTGCTTCTGGAATGGGCACCATTGCCTGGAGGACAGGGCGGGGTATGGCACAAGCTGAGGGGGCCCCCGGGCTGCAGCAGGGTGGGTTCAGCTGAGTGGACTATGCCTCACTGGAGGCTGCCAGGCAGAGGCACACGCCTGTCATTCCCTCCCTCTGGAGAAAAGGGCCAGGATGTGCTCAGTGGGAAGCCCTAGGCTTTGTCCTCAGTGCCACGACTAAACCAAATCAAATCAGTGCGGGCATGGGGGTTCTTCCTGACTCTTCGCCTCCTGGGTGGAGGTCCCTTGCTGTGTGGCCTCACTGTGTCCCTTGCTTGCTGCCCTCTGACCTCTGTCCCTCACATCACCCAGGAGAACTTCCTATCTCAGGATCCTTCATGTCCTCATAGCCACAGAGCTGTCCTGCCCCAGAAGGCGACCATCATGGGTTCCAGAGAGGAAGACCTGGACAGCTGGGGAAGGCTGTGATTCACCAGCCTTCCTGGCCACCAGGGCTGGGGACAGCTCTGCCCGGTCTGCCCACATGGTGGATGCTAATGGAAACTGAGCATAACTCAGCCCTTCTTTAAAAAGAAAAAAATCTAGCTGGGCGTGGTGGTGCACGCCTGTAATCCTAGCACTCAGGAGGCTGAGGCAGGAGGATTGGTGTGAGTTCGAGACCAGCCTGGGCTACAAAAGTGAGCTCAGGACCAGCCTCAACTGCATAGCGAGACCCTGTCTCAAAAAGACAAAAATAAATAAATAAATAAAAAAAAAATCTGAGGTAGGAGCTCGCTAAGTCAACCAGGCTGGGCTGTGGCCTGTGACCCCCTGCTGCAGCCCCCAGGCTGCTGGGATGACAGGTATCAACCACCTGCATGATGAAATGTCCCCATTTCTCCTCTTCATTCACAGCCAGCCCTAAAGCAGTTATCCCTGCCCACTCCACATTCTCAGCATGGGGCTTCCATCCTCCCCTCCCGTGGGAGAGATTCCCCTCGCAGGACCCCAGGCAGCAGCGATGGCTGCCTCTTCAGCCTGACTCCTGTTGCTGTAGACGCCACTTCCACCTTCTGTTTTGCTTCCTCATGTGTGTGTGTGCACGTGTGCATGTGTGTGTGTGTGTGTGTGTGTGTGTGTGTGTGTGTGTGAGTATGGCACCTGAGATCAAATCGGGGACCTTCACACTGAGCTAGAAACTTTTTTTTTTTTTTTAATAATTTGGCCAGGCATGACCACACATACCGCTCTGGTTTTTTGTTTGTTTGTTTTGTTTTGTTTTTTCTCCAGGTCATTCACAGTGAGTTACATCTATGGCTCTTTTTATTATTTTTAGGGTCTCACTACTGACTCATAGTCAGTACCTCCCAAGTGCTGGGATTACAGGCACGCGCCACCATGCCCAGCCACCATCGCCCACTCAGCGCACTCTAGAGTGGGCTGACAGAGCAGGCAGGGCCAGGAACCAAACCCTGGGCCCTGTGCTTCCCTAAGCAAGGGCTTAATCCACTGAGCTATACCGCCGGCCTTCTTGAGTTTTGAGTCTAGCATGGGCTACGGAACTTGAGATCATACTGGAAAAGAAATGTGTTTTTTTAATTTTGAGACAGGTCCAGGCATGGTGGTGGTGCACACCTGTAATCCCAGCACTTGGGAGACTGAGGCAGGAGGATCAGTGTAAGTTCAAGACCAGCCTGGGCTACAAAAGTGAGCTCAAGGCCAGCCTGAACTGCATAGCAAGACCCTGTCTCAAAAAGACAAATATAAATAAATTTTGAGACAAGGTCATATTAAGTTGCACACACTGGGCTCAAACATGCAGTCCCACCCCCAGCCCCTCGAATGGCTGGGATGAGGCACATGCACCCTGGTTCCCAGCCTTTGTTTCTTATGCTGGTCATCTTAGAAGGGCCCGGCTCACCACCCCACCACCCCGCTAGGTGACTCAGCTGTTTGCAGAATGTAAACTGCCACCTCTAGGCAAGTCAGTCGCTCGCTCATTTTTTTTTTTAATTTTTTTATTTTATTTATTATTTTCATTCTTGTTTCAGAACCTTTGCTTATTCACTAATTTTTATGGCCGGCTCAGCCCACCCCAAGGTCAAGGCTGGCGCAGCATGTGGTGCCGGGGATCGAACCGCGGTCCCTGAAGCCGCCCAAGCTTCCCCAAGCAGGGGCTTTAGACCACTGAGCCATCCCGCCGGGCCCCGCTCGCTCATTTTGATTCCGTAGATACCAAAGGTCCACAGAGACAGGAAATGGATTCCTAGTTGCTAGGGGCAGGGCAACACGAGCGGGCAGGTGATGAATTGGAGCAGTCTAGGAAAAGGGAGAAGCAGGTGACTGTAGAACGTCACTCAGCCAGGACAGGCTCGAGGCTGCACCTTGAAGTTGCCACAGTTCACTGAGATGCTGGAGGACACACAGCGTGGGTTCCATGAACAGGAAACGCCCAGGACAGGCAAACCCAGAGACCGGAGGTGGACTTGTGGCGGTCAGGGCTAGGAGGAGAGGTTAGACTGCGCACGCGGATGCAGCCTACCTTGGGTGGTGCTATTCGGGGCCTACGCAGAGGTGACGGCTGCATGACGTTGTGATGCACTAAAAACTACTCAGGTGTGCGCAGTAAGTAACTGTCACGTGGGCATGGCGGCACATGCCTGCAATCCCAGCACTCAGGGAAGCTGAGACATAAGTGCCAGCCCAGCCTGGAAAATTTAGTGATTTGGCCCATCCTTTAAAAATCAAAAGGGCTGTAGTGTAGCTCAGTGCAAAGACCTTGGATTTAACCCTCACCACTGGAAAACAAGTTATGAGTGGCATGGGGATTATATTCTAATCTTCTCTAAGGCTTCATGTGTAGGTGGGGTATGACTCAGTGGTGAGCTCATGCCTGAGTCCTTTGGTCCTATATCCAGTACAGCAAAAAACAAAAATGCCACATCTCCTACTAGTCACTGTCTCACAGCCCCCCCCCCCCCAGGCTCCAGTGAAAGTGGATCGCTCACTCCACTTTCAGAGCATACAGCATAGCTGCTCAGCTACTCTGGAGGCTGAGGCAGGATGACAAATTCAAAGCCAGCCTAGGCCTCTTAGTGAGGCCCTGTTTCAAAAAGAAAGTCCAGAAACCAGGCATGGTGACACCCAAACCTATAAGTCCAGACTTGGGAGGCTAAGGCAAAAGGATTTCTGAGAGTTCAGGCCAGCCTGCACTACATTGTGAGACCCTACCTCAAAAAGATAACAAAAAGCGTTCCTGTTCTCTGGATAAATGCCTCAGAGAGCTGCTCCTTCCTTCTGCCCCAACCTTGTCTGTTTGTTGGTTTTCAGAGCCAGGCACTGAACTCAAGCCCTTGCACTTGCCAGGCAAGCAGTTATTCTACTAAGCTATCTCCTCACCCGCCCAACCTTGTTTTTTGGAAACAATCTCACTTAGTCACATAGGGTGGGCTCCACCATCTCATCCTCCTGCCTCAGCCTCCCAGAGTCCTGGGATCACAGATGTGTGCCCCCCAAACTATCCTTCCTCGATTTTATTTATTTATTTATTTATTTATTTTATTTTTTTATTTTTTTATTTTTTTTTTTTTTGGTCTTTTTGAGACAGGGTCTCACTATGCAGTTCAGACTGGCCTTGAGCTCACTTTTGTAGCCCAGCCTGGTCTCGAACTTGCACTGATCCTCCTGCCTCAGCCTCCCAAGTGCTGGGATTATAGGCATGCGCAAGCACGCCTGGCTTAAGTTTTCTTTTTCTTTCTTTT
>PVJA010053134.1:0-12095 GCA_004027025.1 Myocastor coypus
TCCCTCTTTCCTTCCTTCCTTCCTTCCTTCCTTCCTTCCTTCCTTCTTTCTATGTATACTTTCCCAGTTGAGCTCTTTGGTGCTGGTGACCTCAAGTTTAATGGCTGATTTTACAGTATAGAAGTCTGTGTTGATAATTATTTCCTTTAAGACTTGAAACACAGCTTTATACTCTGCTGGCATTGAAACTTTGTACTGAGAAATTTGCTGCAATTTGATTGTCTTGCCTTGCTAAGTAACTTGATGTTTTCCTCTGATATCTTTAGTACTCTCTCCTTTCGTTGAGTTTCTAAGATTTTGGTCATGATGCATCATGGAGATGTTCTTTTCTGGTTATAGTTATTTGTGATTAAATATTACTATTGAATATTAAAGTCTTTCCCTAAGTTTGGAAACTTTTGTGCTGTGATTTCAGTGAATACTTTTTTGTTTTTTGTTTTTTTTGAGTCACCGGGCAGTTGTTGGCTGTAGCCTGCATATTATCTTTGTTTTCCGGATAGCGTTGTGCTTATGATCTACTACATACACCTTGTCTTCAATTTCTTTCTTGTTCTTCAGTATCTGATACTCTGCCTTCCTATTGGTGAAATTTGCTGGCATGCCTTCTGTGAAAGTTTTCCTACATTCAGGCTGGTGAGATAGCTCAGCAGACTAAGTGCCTGCTTAGGCAAGCACAGTGTTTGGGGTTCACTTTCCAGCACCACATGCTTTCCTGGCCCCTCTGCCAGTTGTGTTGAGAAAGCCATGGAGTCCTGGCGTGATGGTGCACGCCTGTAATCCCAGCACTGGGGAGGCTGAAAATGGATTTAAGCTGTGTAGTGAAACCCTGTTCAAAATACAGCTAACAAGCCGGGCATGGTGGCTCACGTCTGTAATCCCAGCACTCGGGAGGCTGAGGCAGGAGGATTGGTGAGAGTTTGAGACCAGCCTGAGCTACAAAAGTGAACTCAACTGCATAGTGAGGCCCTGTCTCAAAAAGACAAAAAAGAAAAAAAAACTACCATTTTTCCTACCTTCATATTTCTGCTTTCTTCCTCTTTCTAATTGCTTATCAAAACTGATCATAAATATATTCTATTGTCTTGTGTACTTTGGTTAGTTTATTTCTTAATGCTTATCAAAAAGCTTATTAGTAATATTCTTTATCCATTTTATAAAATCTTCTTTAAGCTTGCTAAACATCTATAAATATGTTTATGTGTTTCTTCTTTGATCTTTTCAAACATTTTGATTTTTTGTGTTTTAGTTCTTTGCTTGTATTTTCTCTACATCATCTGCGAGATAAAGTTTTGGGGAGTTAAAGGTTTGGGAAGCATCCTATTGTCTTGCTTTCTCACATTTCTATTGTAATATAGTAAATCAGATATTGGCGTATAGTAAAAAGGAATCAGCAACATGGCATAAATATCAAAGACAGAGACAACCATACCTCCCTTTACAATAGAAAAAAGATCTTCAATGACGATATAGACACACATGCACAAAAATGAAATACTGACATGCAGTAAATATCTACAAAATGCAACAATTAATTTTACTATCATTAACTACAGAGAAAGATTCAGCAATCACAGCAGTCAACTGCATAAGTAATAATACAGCTTATTAATAATAATTATAGAAATGGAAGAATTGGGTAAAGGAAACAACTGAAAGGTCAGGGCTGAGGCTGTAGCTTAGCAGCGCAGTTCCTGCCTGGAAAGCACAGTTTGATTCCTGGTACCGTACCCCTCCCCCAAAAAGACAAAAGGTAAGAAGGAGAAAAGTGAAATAAAAACTTTAAAGGATAAGTTGAGTTAAGTGCAAGTTACAGAAATAAATGAGAAAAGAAAACATGAAATGGTGGGCAGTGAAAACACAGAGGAATCAGCAGCTGTGAGCTCCTGCCACATTGAGCCCTGCTCCAGGTGCCTTCCTGTGTACCAAGTCCTGAAGCCCCAGGCTGCACAGAGGAGGTCCTCTCATCATCCCCAAGTCTCACAGATTCACTTGAGGCCCATAGCTAGTCTTTTATCATGCAGCGCCTTGGTTTGGGATGCCCTACAGATTCATTTGAGGGAAAAGGCCCTCAGCTCCACCTCTTAGCCCTAATATTTAGCTAATACTTGACATACTAGCTGTAATTATCTTATATTGTGACTTTTCCATAAGCTGTCGCCTTCCCCCGGCTTTTTATTTTTTCTCTCAGTTTTCCATATTGCCTAATATTTACTTTCACTTGGTTAACTTCCTCACCAGCAATTTGCTTCCAAATATTTATTCTGTCTTTGAAATGAAAGCATCTTACATTTCCCTTACTCTATTCCCAGGGATGTTTTTCTAGTTCAGTCTTGAGTTTATCTTATCCTTCAATTCTTCCATAGTTAATTTTGCCACTGATGTCATATGAATTTTCCAGCCATCAAGATTTTTAGTGAAATTCTGTATCATTTCTAATTAGTTTTGCTATTTTCTACTCTTTAAAATATAAAAAAATTAAAAATACTTGAGCATTATAAAGTTATGAAAAGGAAAGAAAAGGAAACCAAAAGAAAGAAAAAATGTATGTAAGTTCTATCTTTTTCTTCAAAATAGTTTCAGGGGGCCGGGGATGTAGCTCAGCACCTGCCTGGCAAGCACAATGTCCTGTATTTGATTCATATTAACAAGACAAAAGCAGACAAGACAAGAGATGGGTGGTATGGCATGGGCAGGGTCCTGAGTTTGATTCCCAGTACTGCAGAAATTACAGTTTAAAAATACACCTGTACCCCAGGCCCCTGAGAGGCTGAGGTGGGACAGACCCAAGTTGGAGCTCAACCTGGGCAGCAAACAACTTAGTAAGACCTTGTCTGAAAAAATGGCTGGAAATGTAGCTCAGTGCAGAGGCCCTTGATTCGATCTCTAGCACCACCCCAAAATAAAATAAATAAAATATAACAGCTTTAATGTCCTCAAAGGGAGTGTTAAAGGTAGCTATTTCTTTACCACCAGATTATTTTATATTATGACCAGTTCTTCCTTTAAGGAACTATTAATTCTTTTTGTTATTGTATTTTATTTTGATTTGTTGTAGTATTATGGATTCAACCCAAGGCCTAATCTACACCTACAACCCATCCTCCTCTTAAAATCTGAGACAGGATTGCCTCTGTTGCTAAATTCTGTGGGCTGGACTTGTAATCCTTGTGCCTTAATCTTCTAAAATGTTGGGATTTAGAAAATCCTGGTCTTAAAATGAAAAAGAAAAGAAAATCCTGGCCTTGCCAATTGGAAAATATTATTTCACTAAGATTTTAGTGTAAAATTTCCAAACACTGACACATTTTATTAAGCAATATGAAAAAAAAACACATTTATTACTACTGCAATTAAACTCATTAAAAATCTTCTATGCTGTAAGGAACTTTCAAGCTCACAGTAGTAAGTGCAAGTTTTGAAATCTAATTTTCAGGTGAAACCTTAAAGTTAGCATTGACAACAAATATTGTCATTTATTTCCCAAGAAGTTAAAGATTCATTTCGTTTCCAGAAAAAAAAATCTGTAAAATTTCAAAGATTAAAAATTTGTAATCCATCCCCTGCTTATTGTTCCAACAAAACAGGAAGCCGTGGAAGCAGCCACTAGTTTAGCAAGCAACTCCAGCCACTATACCTGTGCTGCAAATCAGTGCAAATGTGGACACCATGAAACACACACACACATACACAATGCTGTAGTATCATTATGAAAATGTTTTTGATGTCCTGAATTCCCCAAGTTACTATCCAGCAGTCCCCTCACAGAGGGCCACATGGTGAGAACTTGTGAGCTAGCATGTGAACTCTATGAAAGCAGGGAGTTCATTTTGCTCAGTGTTGTATCTTCAACCTATTTGCATGTAAAGCAGGGATTAGCACACAGTAGATAAAAATATTTCCCAAGTATATGGACAAAACAAGGACTGATAGATTAATCTTTTGTAGAATATAGAATAAATTAAGCTACATTTTATTACATCTAGCTGAATAATTAAACAAAACACAACAGACAGAAAGTAATAAACTCTAATATAATCTAATTAAAAGAAAGACAATCAAATTTAATTATTATCACTTTCTTGACTACTTGTGCACCACCAGTGCAAATGTGATTATAATGGAAAAAGTCAATTACAACATGAGCAAAGGATCAGATTAGGCATTCTCCAAAGAAGATAAAGATGTGGGCTGTGTGGGGCGTTCTTGAAATCCCAGTACTTGGGAGGCTGAGGCAGGACTGTGTGAGTGTGAGGCCACTCTGGGCTACGCAGTTCAAAACGGTTTGGAACTACATACTCAGAATGCCTCAAAAACAACAACAGAATGAAGCCATGAACCTTGCACTGGGATGATGCAAGGGAGGCCTTTGGGGCTCAGGCAGAACCACAAAGATCCTACTACCCTTTCCCCAGCTTTACAGAATCAAGACTGTAAAAGTGCAAGGCTTTGCTTTAGGAAGAGAGCCTCAGGGCACACTGCGCAAGAATGACCACCTAGAAAATGGGCTTCCTAAGATGCCCATCCCTCTGCTCACCAATCCAGGCACTCAGAGACCTTTCCAGGCATGATGCGAGAGAGCTCTGCTACTGCTGAGGCCAATGACAGACCTCAGTGTTATCCATGAAGTACTTATTTTATAGACGGACAGAATACAAGCATTGGGACAGGGAGGCTTGTTTCCACTCATTGAAGAAAAAGGTAAAGGAGGTCAGGTAGTGTACCCCTGGCAGTGCTTGAAGCTGTTAGAGTTAGGCCAGAGCAAAAAGTGCAGTAGTGACTCAAGAAAGTTTAGAGAAGTAGGAATGTGGAATTATGAGAAAATCTACCAGAAGTGGGTAGAGCGAGATCTAAAGTGGGGCCAGGTCCAATACAGAACCCATGAAGTCTGCAGCCACCATCAGTGCCAAAGTTGTGGGGCATCCCAAGTCCACTGGATGTGGCATCTTGCGACAACTTGCCACAGGTGCTGCACATGGAACTCCAGGACTTATTACTTGCCTTACTGTATTTCTGTCCTGCTTTAGTTCCATTGTTTACTATTCCTGGGTTCTTCCCTTTTAGAATGGGGATGTCTATGCTGTACATCAGCAATGTTTGAGTTTCTTTTTTTATGTTTACAGGGCTTAAAATTATGAGTTTTCTTTAAGTCCTGGGGAGACTTTGGCCTTGGACTTTTCTTTTACTTTGAAACTGTTAAGACTTTGGCAACTTTGAGAGATGGACTAAATGTATTCTTCATGAAAAGATGTGCATGAGTCTTTTGGGGGCCCAGGGCAGAATGCTATGGTTTATATGGACGCTTCTCCAAAGGTTCATAAACACAAAGGTGGGACTTTTAAAAGGTGAATTGATTATGGGGCTGTGTAGCTAGATGTGGCTGATGTTAGGTCAGCACAGGCAGGTCACAGGTAGGCAGAATGGCTGGAAACTATCGCTCTGCCTAGTACTCCTTTCATGCTCTCTGCCTTTTGGATGCAGAGAGGTGACTGGTCTTCCTCTACCTTACAGCTGGCTGACTGCAGCTGCGGTCCATCTAGTGAAAGGTAGTTTTTCTCTAGAAAAACAGCCCTAGGGCCAACAGTCTAGAGCTTCCTGCATGTTTCCCTAAAAAGAATGCATCATTACAAGTGTAAATCCTTGTATAGAATGGTTCTGCTGTTTTCTAGAAATGTAGTAACTAGTATGTTCTTTGCTTCCCACTTCCCATAAGATGGAAACAAAGGAAATGAAGACTGGTGCAGTTTATGTTTCCAAATAAATAACATTTTAGTATCTTCTGAGCAAGTGCCTTGTAGGAACCAAGTAAAATGGGGCGGAGGTGAGGCTGTACAACTAACTGAGGAGTAGAGTGTTCATTTCTGAGGTGCATACTGTGAATGGCAGTTTTTGCTATACAGGTACATACACAGCCTTGTGTCCAAGAAGAAGCCTGAAGCCTCCTGGTAGTGTCCCTAATAAGAACTCAGTGTGAGATGTGTAGACCATTTTTCAGAATGACTCTGCTGTATGTACAAAAGCATGGCAACAACTATTATATGCTTTGCTTCCTGTTGGTCACAGGAATGAATGGGAGGAAATGAGAGATGGTGCAGTAAGTAGCTGCCACACGGCAGCCCTGGAGCATGCTGTGTGCGGGCGTAAGGCACTTGGCCATGTGGAGCATTTGGAAGAGTGTGGCTCTGTGAATAAGTGACGTGTTCATTGATGGTTTGTGTATTGTGAATGGTGTTTTTCTGAGAAAGGGAGCTACTGGAGCTTTAGGTATATTTCCCTAATAAGAACTCCCTGTTAGAAATGGATCTCATTTTCCAGAATGGATCTGCAGTATTTACAGAAGTGTGGCCATCAATATATTCTTTTCTTGTTAGTGTACATAACGATAAAAACAAGGAGCTGAATGGTAGTGCAGTTTGTGCTTGCAAGCAAGTAGCACTTGACCACTTTCTGGGTGAGCTCCATCTAGGAAACCCCACGAAATGGAACACTTGGAAGGGAGTGACTCTGTAAAGAAGTGAGGCATACAGTGTTCATTTCAGGGGTGTATAATGTGAGTGGAAGTTTTATCTAGAAAGGGTGTTGCAGCCCTGGAGCCAACAGAGTCATGGGTATTTCTCTAATAAGAACTCAATGTTAGAAAGGTAAATCGTCTTCCTGATTGGCTCTGCTGTATTTGCTGGAGCGTGGAAACGAAGGAATTCTTCCCTTCCTCATGCCCATAGCCTTGAATGGATGGAAATGAACGGTGGTGCAGTTTGTGCTTCCAAGCAAGTAGCAACTGAACACCTTCTGGGTAGGTCATTTAAGGCACTTGGAAAAGCAGAACACTTAGGAGTGTGTGGTCCTTTAAATACATGAGTTATAGTGTGTTTATGTCTGGGTGTGTACTGTAAATGGCAGCTCTTCCTAGAAAGGCCCTTGCAACACTGGAGCTCAGAAGCACGTGGGGCTTCCTGCATATTTTCCTAGAAAAAAAAAAATCAGCATTAGAACACTAAGCATACATAGTACAGAATTGTTCTGTTGTATTTAGAGAAGTGCGATAACTCATAGTTTTTGCTTCCCATTTGCCATAGGAATTAATAGGATGAAATGCATACTGCAGCAGTTCGTGCTTGTAAGCAGGTGGAGCGTGCCCACCTTCTGAGTTAGCTCTGCACCAGGAAATCATCAAAGTGGAACACACTGGAGTATGTGGCTCTCTAAGTAATCGAGGTGTAGAGTGTTCAGTTCTGGGGCACATACTATGAATGACAGTTTTTCCTACATATATTCATAGAGTCCTGAAGCCTCCAATGAACCTGGAGATTCAAGTATGTACCCCAAAGAACTCCTCATTAGAAATGCAAATCTTTTTCTAGTATGATTCTGCTATGTTTACAAAAATGTAAACTAGTATATTTCTTGTTTGTTGGTGCTATAGAAATGAGGGAAGGGAATAAATAGTGGTTCAGTTTGTGCCTGCAAGGGATCGTGCCTGACTGTTTTTTTGGTGAACTCTGCTTAAGGAACTCAACAAAATGGAACACATGGGAATGGATGGCTTTGTAAATAACTGAGGCGCAGAGGACTCATCTCTCATGTGCATGCTGTGAATTCCTGTTTCTCTTAGAGAGAGTTTGCAGCCCTGTGGCCAAGCAGGAGCCTGTATTCTCCTTCATGTTTCCCTAATAAGAGGTCTCTGTTAGATATGTAAATAATTTTTGCAGAATTGATCTCTGGTATTTACAGAAGTCTGCCAACTAATATTCTTTGATTCTTAGTCTGCACAGGAATAAAAAAAAAAAAAAAAAGGAAATGAATAGTGGTGTAGTTTATGCTTACAAGCTGATAGCACTTGGCTACTTTCCAGGTGAGCTCTTTTTAAGTCACTCAGTCAAAAGAAATACTTGGGTTTGTGTGCCTCCATAGGTAACTGAGTCATAGGGTCTTCATTTCTAGTTGTATACTGTGAATGAAATGTTTTCTTCAGAAGAACTTTGTTGCCCTGGAGTCCACAAAGATCCTGGAGCATCAGGTGTGCTTCCCTAGTAAGAACTTCCTGTGAGAAAGTAGGTGTGCACCACGAGTGGCAGCTTTTCTTAGAGAAGGACCTGCAGCCATGGCATCAGCAAAGAGCCTGGAACTTCCTGCTTTTTTTTCTCCCTAAAAGCAAGTCATTACTAGCAACATTCATGATTTTCGAAAATCATTCTGCTATACTTCCAGACCAGATATTCAGCAACTAATGAATTGCTTGCTTCCTATTTCCCAAAGAAAAATAATAGGGGTCCAGTTTGTGCTTTCAGCAGTGGGCACTGGACTACATTCTTGGTGAGCTCTGTGTAAGGCACTTAGCAAAGTAGAACACATGGCAGTCAGGCTCTGTGAATATCTGAGGTGTGTGCAGTGCTGTAGTGGTTGATTCATTGTGTCAACTTGGCTGGGTAACTCAGTGGCCCAGTTCCCTGTTGGTGGGGGTCCCGCCCTGGGGTACAATTGGTTCCTCCCTAGAGCATGACCAGAGCCTGCTTAGGGCACAGTGGGCCCACCTCACAGTGGCTCAGCACAAAGAGACTTTATAAAGGGGCTCAAGAAGGAGTCAAGACTTCACTTCGTCGGAGGAGCTTCAGTCTTCGCATTCAACCTGGATTTCATCATCTGGCTTGCAGCGCAGACTCTTCAGCCTCCAGCTTGGATCTTTCGCCATCTGTCGCAGAATCTTCAGCGTCCGTTACAGACATTTCAGTTTTCCATTACAGACCTATCAGCCAATAGAGAGAGCCTTACATGGAGCACTGCAGTGAGTTGCAGACCTTGGGACTGAATTCTTCAGTCCGGGGTGTGCAGATGCCCTCTGTACACTTCCTCATCTGACTCTGTAGCTGACTATTGTAAGCCAATCTTATAATTCCTTATAGATTGTATATTTGCGTTAATATCCATTCCTTATGGTATATGTGTTATATTCCTCTAAGTAAATCCTGACCAATACAAGAGTTCATTTCTTGATTCTATATTACGAGTGGCAGCTTTTCCAGGGGACGTGTAGTCCTGGAACCAGCAAAGACTGTGGTGATTCACGAAAGTTTCACTAATAAGAACTCATTATTAGAATGCTAAACCATTTCAAGGATGGTTCTTCAGTAGTGTGGCAGCTAATGTAGCCATCACTTCTTTGTACCCATAGACTGTGTGGCGAGAACTGAGGAGTGGCACAGTCTGTGTCTGCAAGCAGACAGCACTTGACCACTTTCTATATGAACTCTGTCTCAAGAACACAGAAAATGAAAGAGTTAGGAGTACATGGCTCTGTAAATAACTAAGGGGTAGGGTATACATTTCTGTGATTTATAGGGTAAATGGCAGCTTTTCCTTAATGAAGACATGCAGAACTTAGATCAATGATGACCTGGGAGCATCATACATATTGGCCAACTAAGAAGTCACCGTTAGAAATATAAATAATTTTTAGAATGATTCTTCTTTACATACAGGACTGTGGTGGCTACTGCAGTCTCTTCTTCCTAGTGCCATAAGGAATGAAAAGAAGGAAATGAGTAATTTTACAGTTTGTGCTTCTAAGGAATGAAAAGAAGGAAATGAGTAATTTTACAGTTTGTGCTTCTGAGGAGGTAGCACTTATGCCATTCTGGAAGAGCTCTGGAGTACTCGGCAGTGTGTGGCTCTCTAAATAACTGAGGAGCAAAGTGTTTATTTCTGAGGTGGCAGTTTTTCCTAGAGAGAGCGTGTAGCCCTGGAGCCAACAAACAGCCTGAGGTCTCCAATTTGTTTCTCTAAAATGAACTCATCATTAAACACTGTTACGGTTTCTGTCTAGTTGTCCCTCATGCAGTCATGGGGTGGACTTCTAGAGTTTGAGATTAATTCATGATCCACTGGGACTATGGGTCTTAGTACTGCTGGGATTATGGGTGGAGAGCCTGAATACAGTTGAAACGAGACAGATGTCCTCTCTGTAGCCATTGTTGCTGTTACTCCTCTTATTTCTCTCTGCTCTTTGCCACTGCCATGCAAGGTTGCTCTCTGCCATGTGCCAGGCTTGCCTTGGTGCCAGCCAAGTATGGACTCAAACCTCCAGTAACTGTGAGCTAAATAAACTTTTCCTTCCTTCATTTTGGGTATTGGCTATTTGTCCCAGCAACAAGAGAAAAGGAGCTGAGACAGACATAAATTTCCAGAATAGTTCTCCTACATTTAAAAAGCGGGGCAACTAATATACATTTTCTTTCGTAAGGCCCATAGGAATGCATGGAAGCAAATGGAGAATGGCTCACTTTGTGTTTGCAGACAGCTGGCGCTTAAGCACCTTCTGGGTGAGCTCCATGTAAGGCCCTCAGCATCACGGAACACTTGCAAGTGTGTGGTGACATAATTAGCTGAGTTGTAGGGTGTCCATTTCTGGGGCATACACTGTAACAGCAGTTTTAACCAGAGAAGGGCACCCATCCCTGGGACTAACCAAGAGCCTTGAGCTTCTGCATGTTTCCCTGAAAAGAACTCCTCGTGAGAAACACAATACATTTCTGAGAAGTGATTCCTCTGCATTTCAAGAACTGTGGCAACTGATACATCCTGTGCTTCCTAGAACCAATAGGAATGAATGGCAGTACTGCTTGTCCTCCTATGGAGGTAGCACTTGCTGGACTTCTGTGTGAGCTCCATTCAAGGCACTCAGCAAAATGAAAGACTTAGGAGAATGGGGCATGCTGAACAGCTGAGGTGTGGTGTTCATTTCTGGGGCCGCGCAGCCCTGGAGCCAATGCAGAGCCTGGAGGTTCCCCATGTTTCCCTAAGAAGTCACTGTTAGAAACTAAAAACCACAGCAGACACCTGACCAGCATGTCTGAAGCTCCAGGTTCAAATCTTTAATAGCAGTTTCTTACCAGGGAAACATGCGCAAGGCTCCAGGCTCTTTGTGGACTCTGGGACCAGATGGCCCTGTCCAGGAAAAGCTTCTGCTCACACTGTGTTCCCCAGAAATAATAGCTCTTGAACTTGTTTTTTTTAGAGCCACACTCCCCCAACACAAACAAACCAATTTGATGATCTGTACTTATTTGTTCTATCTTCCTAAAATCTCTTCAATTTCTGTAGTGGCAGTGATTCTATCTAGTTTCTTTTTTTATTATTATTATGGCCAGCTCAGCCTGCCCTGGGGGTGGGGCTGGCACAGCATGTGGTGCCAAGGATGGAACTGTGGTCCCTGCGGTTGCCTAAGCTTTCCTAAGCAGGTGCTTTAGACCGCTGAACCATCTTGCTGGCCCTCTAGTTTCATTTCTTATGTTTCATCAAAAAATTCTTTTCTTTTTTGGAATCTTTTGTTTTTTGTTGCTGTTGCTGTCTTGTTGTTTTTGTTAATTTTGAGACAATGCCTGCATATGTAGTATAGGGTGACTTTGAACTCACTATGTAGTCCAGGTGGGACATGAACTCATAGAACTCTCCTGCATCAGCCTTTGGATTGCTGATATTACAGGTGTAGACCGCTGCACCAGGCTCTTTTATCTTGTGAATCTGCCTAAAGTTTTCTGGGCTGCACTGATCTTCTTTTTATAAAATACAAGTTTTTGGCCTGGGAGATAGTTCAGTGGAATAAGTGCCTGCCTGGCAGGTGCAAGGTCCTGAGATTGATTCCTGGTAACCACCCTCCCCCCAAAAGACCCCACCATTTTTTGGCATAGCCCTTTTTTATTTTCTATATTTGATTTAACTCCGCTCTAACGATCCTTGCTTCCTGTTACCTTTGGGGTTAGTTTTTCCTTTTTCCTAATTGTTTAAATGATAAGTTAGGTTGTCAAATATTTATTTATCTTGCTCTTTTGTCAAATAAACCTTTTTTTTTCAATTCTTTTATTGTTTAAATTTAACAATGGTTATATTACATATTTTCATCATGGGATCAGTTTAGATTAATACATATAGGTATATAAGATTGATCAAACAATTAAACATTAACCTTTCTAAATCCACATTACTTTTGTTTTTCTTTTCCCCCTTCTTTTCTTTGAAAGTTGACATATTGCATATTGTCCTCACAATCATTCTATAGAGTGCAGTGTGTGGGCATGACCCACCTCCCTATTAATGTTGCATAG
>PVJA010053135.1:0-12087 GCA_004027025.1 Myocastor coypus
TCTTCTTCTTCTTCTTCTTCTTCTTCTTCTTCTTCTTCTTCTTCTTCTTCTTCTTCTTCTTCTTCTTCTTCTTCTTCTTCTTCTTCTTCTTCTTCAACTTTCCTTCCCTCCCCCTCCTATATCTCTAAAAACAAGCACAAAACTTGAAGAAATTGCTCTGTGGGAAGGCATTAGGTTCAATCCTCAGTATTTCCTGCCCCCAAAAGGCTAAATATATTTGAAAAATATTGAGTAATGAAGTAGTTGATTCACTGTGCCAAACTGAGAGGTCTGGAAGCTTAACGAAGCCAGCTCAGCAATTCTACCCCCTGGGGCTTAGAGGACCCACTTTAGGGCGGCTCAGCACCTGGATGGTGTGACAGGGAGACAGGAACAATGGAGTGGCTTCTGCTCCTTGGAGAGCCCTGGTCTTTGCCTTTGTCATGGCCGTCATCTCTTGATTTCCAGTGCAGACTCTTCAGCTTTTGCTTTAGGTCCTTTGGCCTGGTGGTGTAGACTCTTCAGCCTTCTGTCACAGGCCCACTGGTCTCCTGGTATGGACTTACATGCAGCACCGCAGTGGCTCCAGGCCTTGGACTGCACCCTTGAGCCTCTGGTGTGCAGATGCTCTCTGCAGCTTCCTTACCCAACTCGGTGGCTGAAAGTAATTACTAATACATTTGCATGTCATGTGTTGTATTTGTTTCTCTAGTAAACCCTGACTGACACAAATAAAAATATATAAAATAAATGACCGAAGGTACTGTTTCCACCTGGCTGGGAGAGTTCAGAGGCCTCATACAGTGGGGAAATTTGAGCTGCACATTTAAGTCCCATGAACAGACAGAGGGTCCCCTGCCACCAGGTGACCTTTGTGCAAGGGTGACAGGAGTGGTCTGGACTACTCTGATGTCTCTAAATCTTAGCAAAAGCATCTTTAACGTGGTCAGGTGCTATTGTGGGAGAAAGATAGAGAACAGAAAAGAGAAGGGATAAGGGAGAGAGAAAGCCAGAGAGAGAGAGAGAGAGAGAGAGAGAGAGAGAGAGAGAGAGAGAAGCTAGAGCTTTAAAACATGATGCCTACTCTATAGAACACGTTTCTAATTTCAGTATATAATATTTTTCTATGGAAGTTCCACACACTTCCTCTGGTCCTTTACTCCTTTGTCACAGGGACAACATTTGCAATGTTATAATACAAACAATTATATTTTGCAGATATATTTCTTCTTAAGTTAGCCTGAAATGTGAATCATGACTTTGAATAGTTTTAAAGGTCATGACTACATTGATCCCAAGTCCTCAGTGTTAGAGCTGAGGGTGGAGCTCGGTGGCACAGCTCTCGCCCAGCATGCACAGGGTCTGCGATGCCTCCCTAGTACTGCAATGAAGAGAAAGAAGGGCAACCAAATCTTCCATCTTTCCAACAGTGAATAGGAGGGAGCATCATATGCATGGCAAAATTTTTCTGGTATTATTATATCTGATGGTGCAGATGGACAGAATGAAAATGGGGACCTCAGGGTGAGGGCAGGATGATACTGCTCTGGGTTTTTAAGAAAGAGAGAGAGAGAGAGAGAGAGAGAGAGAGAGAGAGAGAGAGAGAGAGAGAGAGGCCATGTTGTGATGTTCTTTAACATATTTACCAACACAAAATATACTTTCTTATCTCCAATACACAAGCAGCAGATTTGATTACTAATTATAGTTCTTTTCCTACAACTTTCACTGTGAAAATAATAGTACTATTACAGATAGTGAATTTAAAAATCACAGCACAGCTATAACTTGAATTTATTCAGGCTGCTTTATCCTTTTATTTTTAATCACCCTGATCAAGGACTTCTCATCCCCCTTCCACCTCATGATGAGTGGAAATTCCTATGGATGTTTCATTTATATTCACAACATGATCCAGCTGTGCTTATCCTTTTTTTTTTTTTTTAATGATTTTTTTGAGACAGGGTCTCACTATGCAGCTCAGGTTGACTTAAGCTAACTTTTGTAGCCTAGGCTGGTCTCAAACTCACACTGATCCTCCTGCCTCAGACTCCCAAATGCAGAGATTATAGGCATTCACCACCATGCCTGGCTTGCCCCTTCCTTCAAGTCAGGGAATTTGTGATTTTTCATGCTGTTCCAGGCCTGTGGCTGGACAGCTCTTGGGGGCTGGGGTCCTGGTGCTATTGTCACGTTGTGTGGCTGGGCTGTGTCATGACCACTGGCTGTGTGGAACTGGCTTCCAGGTACTCAACTATGGCCAGGAAATGCTGCCGTTTCATGTTTGCAGAAATGCCTCATTCTTGAAAGGCTTGAAGAACACATTGTTACAGAATGCTTCTCCCCATGGAGATGTGCATTCTGTAGGATAATACCGAATCTTACAGGGGTGATGCTAGAAGCTCAGCCCAAGAGCCAGTCATGGGCTGTTCTAATGGCGGAAGGCTTTGTCTTTGGGCTTAGTAGGTTTCAATAAAGATTTTACTCTCTCCAAGAAAAAATTTCTCAGCAAAAGTCTCTGTAACCATGAGGATAGACTACTTATACTTTGTTTCTATTTATTAATTCTTTTCATTCATCTAGGTATATCCTTGAATATTAGGTGTAGCTTAAGTTCAGATCCTAAAAGCCTTACTCTGTAAAAGAGTGAAGAAACTAACAACTATAGTGTTATGAATGGTCTTGTTTCCTGTTAGCTTCCTTTATAGATTAGGAAAACAAATATTAGTTATTTCTGCGTTCTCAAATTGCCATAATAGTTTTAAAGGAGGAAAGAGAAACAGAGAGAGAGAGAGAGACAGACAGAGAGACAGAGAGACAGAGACAGAGACAGAGATAGACAGAGAGAGACAGAGAGACTGATTTATCCCCCCCACAACTCCCCTATATCTTCTGGCAGGGAATGGCGAATTGTGTTTCACTGATCTCTCTCTTCTTCGGAAGATTTCAGAAGGCTTTGTCAGTGCAGTCACTAGCATTTTCTCTCACATCTTCAGAATTGGGGAATAGATTGTGAAACACCCAGCAGAGATGCAGCGAGTCTGGAGGCCCGATTATGCCGTGAGAATCTTAGTGGGATCTTTTCCCCGTGACCCTGTTGTGGCTGTGTGAGATGCTGCTGTTAGATATGACTGTTAATGTATATGGAGTAACCTGGGCTTGCTCCAGATATTTCCAAATGATATATTTAATTGTTCCAATAATCTCAGCCTGGTTGTATGATGTTCATGTCAACACGCTTTCAAAATTATAATGCCCTTTCTCAAAAAAGACCAGAGATGTTCTTGCTGCCCAAGATCAATAGAGCTAACATTTGCCTCCAGCTCAAGTAGACAAGTAAGGCGTTTTCTGGAAACCCACTCACTCCTTCTCCTGGTGAGTCTTTACGCCCTTCTGAGAACACAAACCATCCATCCTCCGAAGCACGGTAGCAGCTTAGATAACCAAGTCATGCTCAGCTGATGTGTCAGCAGATAAATGATGAACTTCAGAATTTCACCAAAGCTATCTGCCCACAAGTCTTTTGAGAAGAAAACAGTCAGATAATAAGGCAACTTTAGGGCTTTCAGCATAGTCATGGTTTCCTTTGGGCCACCATGGGATCCAGGCAATTTCCGTGTCTTCATCATCATCCTGTTTGTCTGTCTCATCTGTAGCTGCAGAGGTTGCTGTAACAGAAATGATTAGAGTCAGAGATACAGTCAAGGTGACCATGAGAGCTACACCTTGTGGTTTAAGCAACATATTTCCATGAAAATGTCTTGTTTCTATTCAACCAAGGAAATAGTCTATGCAAGGAACTAATAAAATAAAGTAAAAATATGGTCATTTTAATGCACAGAGACTTAATTATGAAGGTTTCCTATCTTCTCTCTCTCTCTCTCTCTCTCTGTCTCATTTTGAGGCAGGGTTTAACTGTATAGTCCAGATTGGCCTTGAACTTGAGCTCACGGTGATCCTCCTGCCTCAGCCTTGCAAGTGCTAGGACTGCAGGTGTGGGCCTCCATGTCTAGCCTTTTTTCCTTGTTCTTACACTGCCCAATGGGCATGACAAAGAGGTACCCTAAGAACGTAAGGCAAGGACAGTAACAAGTTGGTACCCATTGCAGTTGGTACCCACTGAAGACTACAATGTAGCTGATTGCAGGACAAAAGGTCAACAACAAAAAGCAACGATCATGTTAGGGATGTGCATTTTTTAGAAAAGTGGAAACATTTTTCCTTTCGGGCTGTGTTTGGAATGTGGTAGAGTGATGGTACCGGGGAAGCTGTGGGCAGGAGATTTAAAGTGTTGGTAAATACACCTTGTTCATGGAGAATCTGTCGATAAAGTGTAGAAGTGAGCTTTAGGGAACGTGCTGTCTTGATTTTCTTATCTGGGTCCATGATGAAGCTGATAATGGTAGTAATAGTAATGTCACTGGTGTGATGAGAGTTAATAATTACCGAGCATTTACAATGTGCTGCAGAACTGTGATAATTGCTTGACGTGTATTATTTAATTTAATGCCTACACAACCAACCCGCCAGATAATCTCATTATTACAAGGAGGAAGCTGTGGCTTAGAGTAAAGTAAACTGCTCAAGGCCACTTGCCTTGTTAAATCTGGGGCTTTAAACTAGATGCTAGCATTAGGCTATGTGGGTTTAGATGGTATAAAGAGAAAGCATGGTCTTTAACTTTCAGGTTGAAAAATGGCAGAAGAATAACCTTATGATGCACGCTTCTCTTCAAATGTGTTTGTTTAGTCTCCTTTAGATCATTCAGTCAAGGGTCTGCCAGCCAATTATGATCTGCGGTCTAATAGGGTCAGCCACCCATGTTCACATGGGCGGGGAGCTAAGAATGCTTCTGTGTGGCTGGAAAATATCAGGAAATGTTTATAGATGTGGAAAGGTGGTGTGAAATTTAAATTTTGAGAGCTGGCAAGATAGCTCAGTAGTCTAAAGCACTTGCTTAGGAAAACTTAGGCAACCTCAGGGACTGCAGTTTGATCCCCAGCACCACATGCTGCACCAATCTAACATCCTGGGCAGGCAGAGGCAGTGATTTAAAACAAAAAATTAAATTTAGTTATCCATACTGGAAATTTTATTGGAAACACAGAAAGGACTATCTGATTTAGTCTACATTGGCAGGGTTGGGTGTACAAAGCCCAAAACATTTATTATGTGGTCTTTACAAGAAGCTTGTGAACTGCTTTTTTTTTTTTTGTCTTTTTTGAGACAGGGTCTTGCTATACAGTTCAGGCTGGCCTTGAGCTCACTTTTGTAGCCCAGGCTGGTCTCGAACTCACATCAATCCTCCTGCCTCAGCCTCCCAAGTGCTGGGATTACAGGCGTGAGCCACCATGTTTTGATCACTAGGAAAAGAGTTGCTAATAATACCCGAGGCCTTGCGGTCAGTGTGCTCAATATTTATTTTGTCTCCTTCACTTGCTATAGAAACTTAGGAAGTGCTATTTAATCATTGTCCACCTTGCCTTCCACATCTGTAAAATGGTAACAATAGCACCACATGCAAAGAATTTTAGAAAGGAAAGTAAATAAGATAATCCAGGTAAGGAGTTTGGAACGATGCCTGGCACTTGGTTGGTGTTAATACTTCTTGTCCGCATTATGCTCGCTTTCTTATGATAAGAACTACGTGCTCTTGTTAACATCTCTAGCTGATTAATTCAGTTAAGGAAGGCAGTCCCTTCTTGATCTACATTGCCTCTCCCTTATCTGAACCAGGTTTCTCTGGTTCCTGTTGCCTGAGGTCAGAACAGTTGAAACATAGATAACAAGGGTCACAGGCTTCTGTCCTGACACAGCTGCTCTGTCCTTGCCATAATCAGCCTTGGGCTCCTGGGCCAGCTTAGCTGCTTGAGTGGGTGTGGGAAAACCCTGTGGACTTGAAGAGTGAAACAAACCTGGCTAAATGTGCTCATGATCCCCAGTGGCTAGGAGGCTTCTCTTTTGCAGACAAATCACTCTAAAGGGAAAGGTGTCCTAGGAGTGAGTGCAGTGGTTGGCTACCTCATGGGGCCCCATCGCCTGCTAACACACACCAACTCTATGGATAGTTGGTCCACCTTAAGACATTCACTACTCTGTCCCCATGAGGAGAGTAGAGATGGGTTAGGGAGATGGACACCACACACAAGAAACAATGTACCACCTGTGTCCAGCATTGCCTATCATGGAATAACCAAGGGATGAGGTCTAGGGGTAGCATGGGTTTAAAGGGAGCCTTGGCTGAGCCTGATGGGAGCAAGCTTCCTCCTATCCAGAGGCCCGCTGACAGGATCTTTCTGGAATACTGTGGATCTGACCCTAAATCAAGGTGGGGAGGGCCTGATGTGACTATTTCAAAATGGGTCAGTGCCACCAAGTAGGCCACAATAGCGTACCTGTGAAGACCACAAATCAGTAGCGAGACATTCTAGCTCATCATTCAGAACTTACCACCTCGCCTGGCATTGTGGTGCACACCTATTAACCCCAACAATCTGGGAAGCTGAGGTTCAAGGACTGCAGGTTCCAGCCCAGTGTGGACAAGCAGGACCCTGTCTCTCAAACAAAAGCAAACAAAATGCTGGGTGTGCATCTCAGCATGAAGACAATGCCTAGGTTCAAGCTCCAACACTAAAGGAAAAACAGAAACAACAGCCAAAACCAAAAGCAGTCACAAACCCATCATGAGTTCTGTGCTCTGTTTGTCTTCTACATCATTCATCTGTGTTTAATTCCTCAGGCAAATTGCACTGGAATGGAATTGCTAGGCTTATCTTTATGGGTGACAGTTTCCCATTTGTTTCTTTTGAGGTTTGCAATTCATCTCTCTTTCAACATTAAGGACTGAAAGACACATATTCAACAGCACTGTGGTTAGAGGCATGGGTTCCAGGTTCAAATCTAAGGGATTTCCTAATGGCCACTCACTCAAAAGAAATGCAGAAGACATTCTTTTTTCTTTTCTTTTCTTTTTTTTTTTAGAATTTTTATTTTATTTTATTTTATTTTTTCTTGTTTCAGAACTTTTGTTTGTTTGTTTGTTTATTTATTTTTATGGCTGTCTCAGCATGTGGTGTCGGGGATCGAACCGCGGTCCGTGCAGCTGCCCAACCTTTCCTAAGCAGGGGCTTTAGACCACTGAGCCATCCTGCTGGGACCTGTAGAAGACATTCTTTCCCTTGTCTTTTTGGTGTGTCAAGCAAGGGAACCATCTATGGTCTTTTCTTTTTTTTATGTATTTGGTACAGGGTCTCATTAAGAAGCTCAGACTTCTAGTGATCCTCCTGCTTTCAGCCTTCCCAGAGCTGGGATTAAAGGGGTTCACTACCATGCCTGGTCTTGATGGCCAGCTCATCATGCCTGGTGGTTGGGACAGTGTGGCCTGTGGTGCCAGGGATTGAACCCTGGTCCCTGTACTTGCCTAAGCAGGCACTTAGTCCACTGAACTATCTAGCTGGCCCTGACCTCCTATGTTCATGTGACCCAGAGAACCCGTGACCTGGTGGTACACGGAGTTGTGCACTGGGAGAGGTAGGAGTGGGCAAAGGCAAAATTTTAATTAACTGTTACCACAGAGAAAAGTTGAGTTGGGTGGATGTTTACAATGATTCACATGGATCTTTGACTCAAGAGCCTTAATGAGTTTCTGCAATGCCTTCTGATAAAAGTTTGGCTAAGGATACTTCTTTGCCCAGGGTGTAACCACCTTAAGCCACCTTGACTACTGTGTAGAAACAACCACTGCCCTTTTGCAAAGTGATGATTCAAAGAGTGAAAAACAAAAGGGAAATCTCACCTTAAGTAGACTGTGGCCTTTGGGTTCTACCAGGCACAGGCTTCAGCCAATTAACGTATCGAGAACAGAGAAATATATTTTTCAAAACATCAGGGTCTAAACTACTATTCAAACAGTGGGACAGCACAGCCCAAGAAGGGTAGAGTGAGATTATAAAGCAGGGGAAACAAGCTGAGAAATTGGTTCAAACTAAATAGTCAAACAGAAGCGTGGGCAGCTATGCAATTATCTTTCTGTGAGAATAATGGATTCCACAAACACCTGCTAGTTGTTAGCAACACGTTTTATATCACTGCATCTTGCTGTACTGATAGCTATGAATCCTGCTATTAATTTGAAAGCTATTTTTTTTTTTTTTTTGTCTGTGTCTAATTGAGAATCCCAATGGTCCTATCAGGTGGAAGTATATTTCTGAAGTAATATAGTGGTGCTAACTGTTCTCTGAAACTCTGACTCAGTTTTTCTAGAAAGCCCAGGAAGTTGCAAGGCAGACAAGAGTTGTTACCCCCTAGATGATGGCTGGGATTTCCAGGCTGTCTGTCTTTCCTCTCTGTGGGAACTTCAGAGCTTGGCCACGCAGGAATCTGTGACTTTCCCAAGACAGTTCTCTGCCTGAAATGCACCTTGTTGTTTGTTTTTTTAAAATTTATTACAGATCTGGAATATTTCAAAACATAAAATTTTGTTTCTCGGTTTTTCTATATCCAGTAAGATCTATCTATCTATCTATCTATCTATCTATCTATCTATCTATCTACCTACCTATCTTTCATCAATCTATGTATCACCTATCATCTATCTATCTATCTATCTATCTATCTATCTATCTATCTATCTATCTATCAATCAATCATCTTGTTATATGGCAGCACACATATTGAAATGCATTTAACCTTTTCCCCAGCATTTGGTAAGTTGATACTTTTCTTTCTCTTATAAATATGTCATGTGTAAATCCCCCAAAGTGTTGTTGACACTAATTTAAGACAATATTTTAAAAGTAAAATGACTAGATCAAAGAGTTTTAATGTTTTCACACCCTTGGTGCATATGCCAAGTTATTTTTTGTAGAGGTGATTTCCTTATGGGCCTGTCAGTAAAGGACAAGGGCCAGAATGCTTGTCCAGAATAGATTTGTCTCATCCCTGGGTCTCATTTTCAAAAACAAAGGAAATGAAAAAAACGTTTCTTTTAACCAGTGTAAAACAAAGTGGTTTATTTTCCTGATTGGAAATTATTTTTATGACTAATTATTATTTTTTAAACAAAGCTATAGCTTTTCTTGCTATTTTCTCTGTACTAAACATTATATATTATTCTATTATAACACTTAAATTAGGGAAATACAAATTTTGAGTTTCAGTTTTATTCCACTGAATCTCTTTCCTAATAATTCCTTCTAGCAGACAGTGTTGCTTATACCCATTACAGTGAGTGATAGAGCAAATTGTGCCTGGTCAGTAGTAAATAAGGGCTGTATAAAGGATAAAAATTCCAGTGTGTTAGTAAACAACCTTCACTCTTAACACCCTCAACTGTAAGATCATTATTTATTTATTTATTTATTGTTATGTATTTGGTACAGGGTCTACAGGGTCACACTGCACAGATTCAACTCAGTGAGCCTCCTGTTTTCAGCTTCCCAAGCACTAGGATTATAGGTGTGTGTCACCACTCCGGTTTGTCGCAGTCTCAGCGCACCCTGGGGATTGGGCCCACATGGCAGGTCAGGGATCAAATCCTCTTCTCCTGTGTCTGCTTTAGCAAGTGCTTTAATCCACTGAGCTATCCAGCTGGCCTTTCTATCACTTTTTAAAGCCACATTTTAAAAGATACCATTTATATTTTTCCATTTCCGGCATAGCTTTGTGAAGTTTAACAATACAGCATGACTGAGATACAGAATATTTTCATCAACAACCCTTTCTAAGCAGCTTTCTTGCCCTCTTCCAGCCTCTGGTAGCTGCTGATCTGCTTTCTTTCCTTCTTTCTTTCTTTCTTTCCTTCCTTCTTTCTTTCTTTCTTTCTTTCTTTCTTCCTCTCTCTCTCTCTCTCTCTCTCTCTCTCTCTCTCTCTCTCTCTCTCTCTCTCCTTTTGTCTTTTTGAGATAGGGTCTCACTATGCAGTTCACACTGAACTTAAGCTCACTTTTATAGCCCAGGCTGGTCTTGAGCTCACACTGATCCTCCTGCTTCAGCCTCGCAAGTGCTGGGATTACAGGCATGCACCACCATACCTGGCCCTTTGTTAATTTCACTGTGTCCAGAATGTCAGAGAAATGAAACCCCACCGTCAGTAGCTTTAGCGTCTGTCTTCCTCCTCTTGGCTGCATGCACTGCAAGTGCTGTACATGGCTGCATATGTCAGTGGTCTGTTCTTTCTTATTCCTATAAAAGTTGTGCTGGTAAATCTTTAGAGCTTTCAAATATGAATAGCCTGCTGCAGCACATGTGTCTTGGTTTGTCACAAGTGGTATGTAGTATTTCATTGTGGATCAAGCTTAACTTTTTTTTTTACTATGCTTATGTATTAGTTACTTTTTGCTCGTTGCTGGGACAAATACCCAACACTCAAAATGAAGGAAAGAAAGGTTTATTTAGCTCACAGTTTGTGGAGTTTTCAGTCCATTTTTGGCTGGCCTAAGGATGAATGGAACAGAGCAGAGAGCATCCAGTTCATGGCGGCAGAACAGCAACAAAATGGCGGCAGAGGTAGCCAACCAACACGGCAGCAGAGCAGCAGCACCAGCTCGAGCTCCAGTCTATCTCTCTGTCTCTGTTTATATTACATTCAGGCTCTCCGCCTTAGCTCCCGCCCTAGGCTACACCCATAATCCCAGAAGTACTTCCACTCATAATCTCATCAGTACTAAAACCTATAATCCCAGGGATCATGGATCAAGTCTCAAACTCTAGAAGTCCCCGCCCAGTGACTCCATGAGGCTTTGGGGGGACAACTAGACATAAACCATAACAGCTTATTTTCCTTTCTCTCCCCCTCCCCTTTTTCTTTTATTTTGAGATAGACTCTTACTCAATCAGTAGTCTGGGGTTGAACTTGTAGAATTCCAGAATAAAGGGATGACAGGTGAAGGCCTCTAAGCAAAGCTGGGTTGCTTTTTGCATGTGCACCACTCAATACTCTAGGCACAGTTTGTAAGTCCTGACGGTGTCCTGGTCATCTCTGGAGTCAGAACATCAATCTCAACTATGGTTTGGTTCATAGATTTCCATTGTAAGAAAGAAGTGGTGAGGGATCATGGGGAACAGTGCAGTGTCTCATAAGTAGTGAATACATGGAAATTATGAACATTTGAGTGTCTTCACATATCAACAACATGAAGAAACACAATCTTTTAACAAATATCAATGATGGTTTTCATTTGGTGTGGGGTGCACATTTGTGTATGACTTTGATCAATGTTTATAAATGTGGAATGATAAAACAAGATCTATGCATGTTTGCAAGACTAGACTTGTGCATTCTGTTGCCAGGCAGATGCATAGAAGACAATATTGAATACAGGTATTTAGAACAGAGTTATCTATAGACACTTAAATTTTAAAATATACAAATTAGAAAATATATAAGATAACTACAGTATTAGAGTATAAATGAAATGATATAGATTAATCATGAAAATCTCATGACTGCTAAATCAACAAGGAAACTAAAAGAGATCATTGTGATTTGGGAATCACAGAAATCCATTTTAAAATTTGAAAGTTCTTTGACTTATAATTTATTTTATTTTTTTTTCCAATTCTTTTATTGTTTAAATTTAACAATGGTTATATTACATATTTTCATCATCGGATCAGTTTAGATTAATACATATAGGTATATAAGATTGATCAAACAACTAAACATTAACCTTTCTAAATCCATATTACTTTTTTTTTTTTCTTTTCCCCCTTCTTTTCTTTGAAAGTTGACATATTGCATATTGTCCTCACAATCATTCTATAGAGTGCAGTGTGTGGGCATGACCCACCTCCCTATTAATGTTGCATAGAAAAAAGAAAGAAAGAAAGAAAAAAAAACAGGAAAGAATATACTTCCCTTTGGACTAAGAGGAAGCAGATACATACTCAGTCAAAGGTTTTGCAATTGCAGTGTGCCACCAGTGAAGCTTGTGACGTTGGAGGTTATTGAATCTAAGCCTCCTAAAGCTCATCTCACCAGTCTAGCTCTGCGTTCCATGCATTGCAATTAAGGATTTTTTTTTTTTTCCTTGCTGGGTGGTCAAGGGCAAGTCGAAGCAAGACCTGTATAACAAAACATTCTTTTTTTTTTTTTTTTTTTTTTTTTTT
>PVJA010053136.1:0-12016 GCA_004027025.1 Myocastor coypus
GATGGGGCTGTGGGCATGGTGACCTCTCTGGCTGGCAGCTGGCAGGCCCCACCGAAGCTGGAGCTGCTTCTGCAGCAGGTGCCATTCCAAGGCTTTACATTCAGCTGGGGTCAAAAATGGGACACTGATATGAGCTTGTTGGTCTTCAGCTAGAGCCACACAATTTGGCGCTAGAGGAGAGGAGGGCAAGTTTATCTCCAGTGCTGTTTTGGGTAGCAAAGGACAGGAAGAGAGTCTGTTGAATAGAAGAGACTCTTTCAGTGGGGGCCTGGACATGTTCTTGCTCCTGGAGAGGCCTTCAGAGCTCAAGAAGGTGGTAGCCAGTGACTCACTGTGTAGAGAGGGGAGGCCACAGAATAACTGCCTGTATTTCTGGTGCGGATTGTTTCCTGAGTCATTAGGCTGTCCCTCAAGAGGTAGACAGGGGCCACTAAATACTTCAGCTGGTGGACAGGGCAAGTCTAATGTGTCACAGATTTGAACTTCCTGGTAATGGTGTCTTTGTTCTGGTTTTATAAGAGGCCACTCAGAAACCCAGATAGACTGAATGGAGTCTCTGAGTATGTATGGATCCCAGGTCTGTTGGGCAGTGATCCCAGTTTTGTCACAAGTGACCTGAGAAGTACCATTCAGAATGGAGGACAGCTGCAGTTTTTTTCCAATTTTGCTCAACAATATTGGATCTGGCATAAACTGCCTCAGGGAGTCCTCAACACGTCTGGGGAGACCCCACTTCAGGAAATGCTTTCTTTTTTTTACATGTCCTTCAAGAAGCCTCAAAACTTTAGGCCTGAAGAATGGCAAGTGGGCAGGGAGAATGGAGTCCACATGCAAGTTCATAGGATGTGTCAGGTTATCCAGGAATTCTGTATCCAGTGATGGTAGAGAGACCTGACACTTCATATAATTCTGGCTTTCCTTCCCCTGCATAAGGTTAGTTTTATTCTGCATTGTTTCTTGCTCAGTTACTGAAACTATAGGTGTCTGAAACTTTTGAGGCATTGGCATAGTTGCCGGTTGGAATTTCTGTTCTAGTTGGAGATGATCAGCAATGTATTCTTGGATACTGATGGCACTGGCTGTCTGGGCTATTGTCTGGGTTAAGTTTTGTTCCATTTGTTGTGATAGTGTTGGGGTTGTAGCTATCAGTGAAAGGTCTCTGGAATGCTGAGGAGGAGGTTCCTCCTTCTTCTCAGAAGACACAGTTGACAAGGACATCATCTGTAGGCAAGAAGAGCCCTGCAACAACCCTGATAAAGTTGGGGAAGTTTGATTCTTCTTGTTCTCCAGCAGTTGCTGAATCTCCAGAGACATAGCATTGCAAGTTTGGCATGAAGGATCTGCACAGAGGAGCTGCCGTATACTTTCCTGCTCAGGAAGCCACTGCTGGCTGCAAAACGAAAAGTGGCAACTATTACTGCCTAGGAACATTTACCTCTTCGGAAGAATGTGTTACAGGTGTTGCTACTGCCTACCCTAAGTCCTATAAATCCTGCATTTACACTGTAGAAAATGAAGTTTTCATGAGAAATTTGCATGGGGAGAACTATGGGATTTTTGTGCTTCTGTACATAGAATCTGGTGGAAATCAGTATTTTTTTCTAGAAATTTTAATACAGTAAGCTTCTGTACAAATATTTTCTCAGGAACTTGCCTCCTTAAAAATAGAGCAAATCAAGTAATATGGCAGGGCCCAGATGGATCTAGGAGTCTGCCCCTGAAGGATGATAGCCTAAAGAAAATATGACAGTAATTATTTCTTTATGCAAAATCCATTCTCTTGACTGGGTAATCTGTCTTATGGCTGAGTGAAAATCCAGACGCATTTTCTATGACTTGTCCATCAGTCAAGTTGTGATTTGCAGAACCACAGTGACCTCAGAAAATCACAGAATTGAGTAACTTTTGCTTTCTGAGATGTCTGAACCCCATGGGGCCTGACACCTTTCTTAATCAGTGAGTCAGCCTCTATAGTGTATGTTTCCCTCCCAGCCATTACATTCTTTTTCTTAGACCATGCAGGCCAGCCTGGGAGTTGGGAGACTTCAAAGACAGACAGACAGACAGACACACAGAGAGAGGCAGAGAGAGAGACATAGAGGCAGAGAGACAGAGAAACATGCAGAGAGAGAGAGAGAAAGAGAGAGAGAGAGAGAGAGAGAAAGAGAGAGAGAGAGAGAGAGAGAGAGAGAGAGAGAGAGAGAGAGAGAGAGAGAGATACACACAGAGCAGAGAGATATCACCTTTTCATGAGAGAGAGCAGATCCCACAGCTTCTCTGCTTCTTTCTGGGAGCGTCTTCTAGCTGTTTGAGGAAACAGGTAGTGTGTTATAGTACAGGAGTATTTTAGGAATATCCTGTAGGAAGCTAAATAATAAGACCGTTTCTACTAAGACTAAAAACTCAGTCCTCTGGGCCCAGCAGGATGGCTCAGTGGTCTAAAGCACCTGAAGGTGGCTGCAGGGACCACGGTTCGATCCCCGGCACCACATGCTGCACCAGCCCTGAGGCTGAGCCGGCCATAAAAATGAATAAAAATAAGCAAATCAATCATTAATAAAAAAAAAAAAACTCAGTGCTCTAAGGTGTGTTTTTCTATATTATTATTTACAGTATGATATCCCTTATCAACTTTATTTGATCTTCATAATTACAATGTGAGGGAAGATCCTCAATGTTATAGCTATTTTATTTATTTATTTATTTTGTGGGACTGGGGTTCGAACTCACGACCTTGCACTTGCCAGGCAGGCACTTGTGCCACAGAGCTATCTCCCCAGCCCCTATAGCTATTTTATAGATAAAACCAAAAAATAAAAGGCCATAAAATTATCAAATGACACAGTTAAGGACATCTTTCTTACTTCTTCAATTCTTTAATCTCGGAGAAATAAGGTAGAGACCTTTTGAAGGTTCTCACATCTTTTTTTTTTTTTTTTTGTCTTTTTGAGACAGGGTCTCACTATGCAGTTGAGGCTGGCCTTGAGCTCACTTTTGTAGCCCAGGCTGGTCTCAAACTCGCACCGATCCTCCTGCCTCAGCCTCCCGAGTGCTGGGATTACAGGCATGAGCCACCACGCCCGGCTAAGGTTCTCACATCTTGATTTTCCATCTACCCAAGTCCTCCATCAAAGTTCTCCATCCATTTGGAGAACTGGAACTCCAGATCCTGGTTCTCCTGACACTAAAGTTGCAGAGGGACATGAGCAATGGGAAGCTCGACTACTGTGCAAGGGAGTAAGAGGAAAATTGGAACATTACCTCCTGATGCTGCATCTCTTGCCCCTTGCCTGACTTTTCGGTGACACTTAAAGAAAAAATGTGAAGTTGGGGTGTCATTTTTGTTTTTCCTATTCAAAATGAGACAAAGTTAACACATATTTCCCATTCCCTTTCATTTTTAAAATATTTTTTTATACAGGGTCTCGCTATGCAGCTTGAACTTATGGTGATCCTCTTGTTTTCAGCCTCCCCAGCACTGGGATTACAGGTGTGTGCCACCACACCACATTCCCTTTCTGTCTGCACTTATATACTTTACACTCCCTTTACCTACATTCTGCTTTTAATCCCAGTATTTCCTTATATGCCTGTTTCATTTTTAAAAAATCTTTATTTGTTTATTTGGTATAGGGTTTCACTACACAGCTCAGACTTATAGCGATCCTCCTGTCTCAGCCTGCCCAGCGCTGGGATTATAGTCATGTGCTGCCATGCCTCATTTTGATGAGGCTGGCATGTCTGTGCCTATTTCTGACTCATTTTGAGTCTTTCTATTCTTCACCTACCTATCACATCCCATCCTCATTGCAGGTTATATAGGGAGCTTGGGATGACACAAGTGAAACTGTAGAACAGACTGAGTGTTTCTATCAACCCACTGACTTCTGCTATGAAGTCCATCAACTAGAAAATCCTCTATACTGGGAGGTCTTGTGAGCTCTACGCTATACTTTATATCATCTTGTTTTTAATCCAAACCAAATAAAGAAGTTCTTGGCTTTTTAACTAGCCTACTATAGAGGTAAATGAAAATGAGGTATAAACATGGAGGTGGGTGGGAGAAACACAGAATTTAAAAGCTTATCTGAGGCTTAAGCTAATTTTGTTGTGAACATGGTGCTTCCTTACCCGGCAGCAGTTCGTTTTTGGTTCACATCTCAGTCCACGGTAATTCCTTTTCACTTGCCAGATAAATAAGATAATGATAAAGATGGAGCCATAGGTGTAGAAGGAGTACCCAATATTCTCAACAAGAAATGTAGGGTTCAACATGGTCTAAACCTCAGAAGCATGAGGAGACCAGCCATCTCTACATATAGTCATTCAAGGTTCTAATGACTGAGGACTCCAAGTGCCAGATCTTGTCACATCTACCTCATAGAGAATAGAACCAGGCCACCTGATTGCATCATAAAGCCCTTCTGTTTTTTTTTTCTCATTAACTTTATAGAACAATAATTATATAGCATTGTAGACAAATATTGAAATGTTAAGATATATAGACAGTGAATTTTAGAGAAATATTTCCGAAATGAATACATACCCTGAGATTAATAATAGATTGCACAGTATAAATAGTTACAAACTTGATATAACAATAAAAATGGTGTAAAATAAAAAGAAAGAAGAAAGCATTTACAGATCAGTCATATAATAGTTCACTCTAAGCCACAATCAAGAAACATATATTCATATATTTAGAATTCTCAAAGTAAAAAGGGGTAGGTAATACATATTTAAAGATTTGAAATTTCTGAATTTAGTTGAAATTTTAGCACATTTCCAAATAAAGGAAAATTTTGCACAAAAATTTTGAATAAAATCCTACCAAGACACAGAAAAATGAAATTGTCCAAAACTAGTTGTAAAGAAAAACAATCATTAAAGTGTATATATAAAAAATTAGCTAAGAACAAAATTAAATATCATCTTATTTCACATTAAAAAAGAGTAAGTGTATAAGAAACTAGACTAATTAATTTAAAGCAACAAAAGAAGAAAAAAAGAGACCTATTTGTGTGTAAAAGACAAGGAAGTAATATAAAATCAAAGGAAACTAGGAGAAAATATCATACGTCATGTAAGCAGATTGTAAGTCAAAGATACAGTATAAGTCTTAAAACAAGAATTAAGATTAAGCAATATTCAGAAAATTAATTAAAAATTAAGTATTTCAAAACAATTCAATTAAGGAAAAGCTTTCATCATAGTAAAGAATTACTAAGAATAAAACATAAGTCAACAGCCCTCAATAATGCCAGATGAGGGGGATCCACTACTGTTATGAACTATTGGACTAAATATACAGCTACTTTCTCTTTGAACAATGAAAAAAAAGATCTGTACTAATGATGTTTAGACAAGAAATCATGCCTGCATCTTGAATTTTGAGCAACTACAATGAGGACAACATTATGCAATGTATTAACTATTGTAAAAAAATAAATACCAGAATGACAAATATATGATGAGTGCTTCTAACAATTTGGGGATAGGATATTGCATAAAGTTCTGGTATGTCGTGAACATGGACAGTATCCGTGACACTTACTGATGTCCAGGTGTCACTTGTGGGACTAAGATACTACCATTTCTTTGATATCCACCCTGTAGACTGGGACAGAATCATAACCCATAGTGTGCAGAAGTCCATTTATAGAATATGCTGATGGACCTATTCTGCTGCTGTATACAAAAGAATTGTTAAAAAACTGCTTTTGTATACCTCTTTTTCTCCTATGTTTAATTGTTTGCCCTATTTGGTGGGTTCTTTCCATTCTCCTTCATGGAGTTGTGGTCATTTTGATCCCTCTCTAGAATATCTTTTAGTAATCTGTGTAGGGTTGGCTTTGTCACCATGAAATTCTTTAGTCGTTCTTTGTCATGGAAGTATCTCACTTCTCCATTGTACTTGAAAGATAATTTTGCAGAGTATATCAGTCTGGGCTGGAATTTGTTTTCCTGCAAGACTTGGAGTACTTTGCCCCAAGCTCTTCTTGACTTGATGGTTTGTGAAGAGAAATCTGCCATTATTCTGATGTATTTTCCTTTAAATGTGATCTGTTTCTTTTCTCTAGTAGCTTTTTTTTTTTGTCTTTTTGAGACAGGGTCTCGCTATGCAGTTGAGGCTGATCCTGAGCTCACTTTTGTAGCCCAGGATGGTCTCGAACTCGCACCAATCCTCCTGCCTCAGCCTCCTGAGTGCTGGGATTACAGGCGTGCGCCACCACGCCCGGCTCTAGTAGCTTTAACATACTGTACCTGTGCTTAGTTTCTGGGATCTTGGTTATTATATGTCTGGGTGTAGTTTTAATTGGGTTAATGCTATTTGGATTTTTATATGCTTTGGTTAGCTGAGAGTCCCCATAGTTGGGAAGTTTTCTATTACTTCTGTCCATATTCTTTTTATATCATTTGTATTGACTCCTTCTTTCTCATTGATGCCTATTAGTCTTATGTTGTTCATCTTTGAATTATCTTGCAGATATTGAATGTTTTTTCCTGCATCCTAGTTGTTTTTAAGAGATCTTTTCTTACCTTTTCACTAGTTACAATGGTATCTTCAAGGTCTAAAAGTCTGTTATCACTTTCATTCAAATGGTTCTGCCAGCTTGTGATTGAGGTTTTAATTCCCTGTATTGCACTTTGAATCTGCTTCATGCATTCTATTTCTTTCTTCTATTGCTCATTCAAGAATTCCATCATTTTTCTGTTCTCCTCTACTTTACTTTTTATCAGTGTCTTCTTTAGAAGCACTTAGTACTTCTTTCATTATAGGTATTATTATTATTTTTTTACTTCAGAAATTATTTCTGGTCTGATTTCCTCTATACCTTTCTGCAGTTGTTTCTTTACTGAAGATGTTAGTATCTCAGAGATTTCAGTTGTGTGATTTCCAATTTCTTCTATGCTGGTGTCTCTTGCATTTGCTCTGGGTGGGCTCTGGGGCTAAGAGAACATTTTGCTTCTTCTCTTTGTCATTTGGTATAGCCCCATCTTCTGACCTTTGGTGTAGAGCTTTGGTAGAGTTCTTATCTTAGCATCAGGTCTAGATCTACCAATTTCAAACTCATCCAGGTGTGTGTGACTTGGGTCTGGTTTCTGTGCTCTACTTCTTCCTGCTGCAACCCTTGGGGGTAAACCTGTTGTGCCCCTCTGGCAAGGTGTTCTGTTTTTGGGTCAGCTGGTAGATCTTGCCTCTGTATAACATTTTGCAGAACTTCTGCAGGGAGTTCTGCCACAGGGTTCCACACTAGACACATTGGGTCTGGGCTATGGATTGAATGAGGGTCTGGCAGGCCTCAAGTTGTCTCACTCATGCCTCATGCTGTAGGCCTGGGCTCTGGGTCGAATGAGGACCAGGCAGGCCCCAGGTCGTCTCACACTCTTTTGTTTTGTAAGAGGTGCTGATATGATGATTCAGTCTGTAGCTGAGGGCATCTCATCATCTGTAAAAGTGACATAACCTATGTTTAGAGTTACCACACTCATAAATAGAATCTTGCTTTCCATTTTTTCTTCACTTTGCACTGCCTACACCAGCCTATTGGCTCAATTATCTCCTTCGCAATTATCTGGTCACCAATCCTCAGAAAACTGAATGCTTTTTTAAAATTGAGGTTATTGGTACATTTTAGATATACATAATGATCATACTAATCATAAGGAATTGTACCTGTACATGAAATAACTTGATTCTTTTTATTTCTTGATTCCTTTACTTCCCTTCAATACCTTGTACCCTCCTTATTTACAAAAGGTTTCACAATGTCTGTAACAACATTTTGGTCCTTATTTTTCACACCAGAGAAACAATGCAGTTTTTGCATGTGTGTCCGATTTATTTTACTTAATAGTCTTAGGGTGCATCCATTTAGCTGGAAATGTCACAAGATTATTCTTTATGACAGAGGAATACTTCATTGTTTAAAACAAAAAAAAATTATATCTTCTTTATCCATTCATCAGTTGGTGGGCATTTGGACTGTTTCCAAGATGTAGCAATTACAAACTGCTGCTATAAACATGGGTATGCATACATTACTGTGGTATGATGCTTTTGATTCTTTGGGTAAAATAACAAGAAGAGGAATAGCTGGATTGAATGGAACCTGTAGTCCAAATGTTTTTCTTTTTTCTTCAGAACCAGGGATTGAACTCAGGACCTTGTGTTTGTGTTTGCTAGGCAAGCATTTATTCCACTGAGCTATCTCCCTGGCCTTAGTCTACGTTTTTTTTTTTTTTTTTGTAGAATATCCACAACAATATACACTCTCAAAAATAGTGGAGAAGGCTTCTTATTTTTTTATGGCCCTGCTAACATTTGTTATTGGTGAGTTTCGTCATAATAGCCTTTGTTTCTGGGGTGAGATGGATCTAAGAATTGTTTTAATTTTCATTTCCAGAATGATCAATGATGTTGAACATTTTTTTCATATATTTATTTGCCATTTTTATTTCTTTATCTGAGAAGTGTATATTCATTTCAGATTTCCAGTTTTGGGTTGGGTTTTGATTTTTTTAGATTGGAGGGGTTCTGATTTTTTTTTTTTAGAAGTTTATGTGTTCTAGGTAGTAATGCTTTGTCTGAGGAATTGCTGGTGAAAATTATTTCCCAGAGATATTGTGAGCTGTCTCTTCATTTTGTTGGTTGTTTCTCTTATTGTGCAAAAGTAATATTTGCACAGTATATTATATACAAATAAGTAATATTATAAATAAGTAATACTATAAATAAGTAATATACAAGTAAGTAATAGTTTTTGTGATAGTTTCTGTGCATTTGGGGTTTGTTCAGAAAGTTTTTGTGAACAGCTATGTCTTCAGTAGTTATGCTCTCCTATTTTCCTGCAGATTTAGAGTTTCTGCTTTAATATATATATATATATATATATATATATATATATATATATTTTTTTTTTTTTTTTTTTTTTTTTTTTTTTTTTTTTTTTTTTTTTTTTTTTTTTTTGTGGGACCAGGGTTCGAGCTCATGACCTTGCACTTGCCCAGCAGGCACTTGTGCCTCGGAGCTATCTCCCCAGCCCCTCTGCTTTAATATTTGGATCTTGAATGCATCTTTATTTTAATTAGTGCATAGTAAAAGATATGGGTCTAATTTTAACTTTTGAAGCCAGTTTTTAACATCATTTATTTATTTTAGTTTATTTTTTAAAAACTGTATGTATGTATGTATGTATGTATGTATGTGTATGTGTGTATGTAGGTTATGGCTGGCTTAGTCTGACCTGGGGGTGGGGCTGGTGCAGGATGTGGTGCCGGGGATTGAACCATGGTCCCTGCGGTTGCCTAAGCATGCTCAAGCAGGTGCTTTAGACCACTGAGCTATCTTGCTGCCCCACCAGCACCATTTATAAAAGAAGCTATCTTTCTTCCAGTGAATATGTTTGGCACCACTGTTAAAGATAAGGTGACTAAGTATGTCTGATGTTAGAAAACTGAATGCTTTGACATACAAGACATCTTGTGAGAAACAGTGGATGGGACAGAGGAGTCTCTACCTACTCCTCTATTTCTTCTGGAAATATATTTGAGAAGCACAGAGGAGTTATGGAGTCAGAGTATAGTTATGCTTAAAAATGAAAAGCTTGGATGTTTCAGGCAATGAGTGATCAAAAATTAGAAGTGCAAAAAGGAGAGAGAAAGTCTAGTGACTAGATCTTTGGGAATAGGGAAGAAATCCTTCAATCTGTTTGGTTGGGAGAATATAAACCCTACCTTCTAGAGGGGCACATCGATATAGTTACTTCTAGAGTGCTGTCAAAGGCTTGGTTTCCCAGATCTTTTTTTACCCAGGAGATAATATCCTGCCTGCTCAGAGAAACAAAAGACTGCAGGGATAGGTAAGTGACCACTTTAAGCTATGGACCACAACCTACTTGCTGTTCACAGTTGGTGTATGCCATCACTCTGAAGGTGCTGCCCTACTTCCTCAACCTGACTTGAAAAGTTTTAACCAGAATAGTTGTTTTCCAGTCCAGAGCCAGGACTTGCCTCTAAAAACCTCAAATAATATCACATCCTTAGACAGATTACTGAGATTAGTGTCAGCATTAAGAACTTCAAAGGTGAATAAGTAGTAGTTCCCCACATATTTCCATTGAATTCTCATATTATCTTGTGCAGAAGGTGACTAGATCTCAATATGAACAATTACATTGGAGATAACAATATGAAATATGAGAACCATTGTTAGTTTCCTATCATCTTGTTTTGGAATACAGTATCATTTTTATAATTTTTTCTTATTTTTTATTTTCTTCAAAATAAAAGGAGGATGAATTATTGTAAGACTAATCAAATAGTGATTTTAATTGCAGCTGCCTTACCAGTAGCAGTTTTCTTGCATACCTCCTGGTGTGCAGTTACTGATTTGGCAAATGCTTATTCTTCATGCCAATCTTTAAGAACATTAGAAGCAAATTATTTCAGTTGGGAGGCTAGCAAAGTTTTCAGGAAACAGGGGTGCTGACATGACTCGCATTAAAAATGAATTAAAATAGGAAACCCAACACAGTAGGAAAGATGGCTTGGAGGCATCTCAGGAACTGGCCAGACCCCAGGTCTCACAGGCTCAAGGATGCAAAACGGTAAAGACTTCGCTTGAGAAGAATGTCTCTGGGATACTTACTCAAGAAAGGTCTCCGAGCCGGGCACGGTGGCGCACGCCTGTAATCCCAGCACTCGGGAGGCTGAGGCAGGAGGATCGGTGTGAGTTCGAGACCAGCCTGGGCTACAAAAGTGAGCTCAAGGCCAGCCTGAACTGCATACTGAGACTCTGTCTCAAAAAGACAAAAAAAAAAAAAAAAGAAAGGTCTCTGATGGAATTAGTTTCCTGAGGCTCATTTCACTGTGTTCAGCTATTCAGTAGCTTGACCTCATGGGACTACAGATGTAGTCCCATGAGGTCAGGCTACTGCTTATGCTGGCATCTATTTGGTGCTGTTTTTTCAGGCATGTAGAATTCAAGAGTAGTTGGGTGATAGAGGCTTCCATAAAGATTTCAAAGGAAGATTTGGGAGATGGGGCAGGCCATTGCCCTCAAAAGGGCTGTGCACGAAGCTATGAGATTGAGGCCAAAGGTAGAGTGAGAATCTCAGGAAGATGGAGATGCCAGGAGTATGAGACTTTTCAACATTATTGGAACTGTTTAGACTTTGATGACTCTTTAGAAGTACACTAAATGAGATGGACATGAATCTTTTGTGGGCCAGGGGTAGAACATTATAGTTTAGATATAAAAAGTCTTACCAAAGACTCATGTTTGGAAGTTAACTGGATCATGGGGATACTAAGTAGCATGAGTTCAGCAGCTGAACTGTGCTATTTGAAGATAGATCTTGGCTGGATGTGGGTTACAAGGGGCATGCCATACTTGTTTCAGGACTCTCCTCTTTCTGTTTCTTGGATGCCTTGGGTTGAACAGCTTTGCTTTGCAGTGTTCCTCTACCATGTTGTCTCTGCCTTGGAGCCAATCAACTATGCACTGAATCTTCTGAAACATGAGCCAAAATAAACCTCTTCTCCTTTACATTGTGGGTGTTAGGTATTTTGTCCCAGTGGTGGGAAAGCTGACAGATACAAGTAGCATTTCTGAATCTTCTTGAGAGGCTTAGTCCAGTGACATTTGTCTCAAGCCTATAAATCTCTCAAGAAGTTGTTTAGTCCTTCCTCCAGCCCACCCATATTGACATAGTGGACACTCGGGGACAAGGATACAGAAGTTGTGTAGTTGTATTCCTGCCTCATCTCAAGGAATTTGTTTATTTATTTTAAAATTAATTTGAATGAGAAAGAAATAGCAATGAGACAATTTCACAACAGGTTAATAGGATAGTTACAGTAATTGATACATTGTATATTTTGGTCTTTGTAGTAGTTTTTCAAAGTACAAGATGCAGACATGATATCTTGTCTAAACAAGATTTAGTACAAATCTTTCTTCTTCTTCTTCTTCTTCTTCTTCTTCTTCTTCTTCTTCTTCTTCTTCTTCTTC
>PVJA010053137.1:0-12099 GCA_004027025.1 Myocastor coypus
TTTATTTTTTTTTTTTTTTTTGTTTTTTTTTTTTTTTTTTTTTTTTTTTTTTTTTTTTTTTTTTTTTTTTTTTTTTTTTTTTGTGGGATTAGGGTTTGAACTCACAACCTTGCACTTGCTAGGCAGGCACTTGTGCTACGGAGTTATCTCCCCAGCCCCAATTCAACCTGATCTTTGTCCTTCTATTATTTTTGTTTTTGTACCAAGGACCAGACTGAAGGCCTTGAGCTACATGCTTTTTTTTTTTTGTCTTTTTTAGACAAGGTCTCAGTATACAGCAGTTTCAGGCTGGCCTTGAGCTCACTTTTGTAGCCGAGGCTGGTTTCGAACTCACACTGATCCTCCTGCCTCAGCTTCCCAAGTGCTGGGATTATAGGTGTGCGCCACCATACCCGGCCTACAACCCCCCCCCTTTTTTTTTTTGAATTTTTGTTTTATTTAATTTATGTATGTATGTATGTATGTATTTATTTTTTTTCTTGCTTCAGAACCTTTGTTTGTTTATTCACTTGTTTTTATGGCCAGCTCAGCCCTCCCTGAGGGCAGGGCTGGCGCAGCATGTGGTGCCGGGGATCAAACCACGGTCCCTGAAGCTGCCTAAGCTTTCCCAAGCAGGCACTTTAGACCACTGAGCCATCCCGCCAGGCCCCTTTACATCCCTTTTTTAATTTTTAATTTTTAATTTTAAGGCAGAGTCTCACTAAGTCATTGAAGTTGCCCAGGTTGCCTTTGACCCTGAGAAGCTCCTGCCTCAGCTTCCCAAAATGCTCAGATTGTATTCTGTGCCACCATACCTGTTTGATTTCTTTCTTGACACTACCTGTAGTTACTGTAAAGTGACATTAAATCTCAAAGTCTGTCATCTTTTATTTGCTTCTTTCTTTATTGGCAGGTTCTGTGGCCAGTGGTGCAGTGGTACATGGCATCCCCTTAATCTCAGAGAGGCTACTGATACCTGCCATTCATTCTGTTATGGTATTAGGGTTGCCCTTTGTGAGCTTAACCGTTACCTGCCAAGTCCCCATCAGCTTCCCTCCACTGTGAATGTTGCACATTTTGGAGTCCAGTGTTCCTTACCCCATTCAGAGCAATCTGCAGAGCAGGGACAGTCTGGCTATTTTATTTTATTTTGTATTTAGTACAAGGTCTCACTACACAGATCAGACTTGTAATGATCCTCCTGTGTTCAGCTTCCCAAGTGCTGGGGTTACAAGCATGCACCACCATGCCCAGTCTCAGTGCACCCCAGGAGCAGGGCTGGCTCAGCATGGCATGCTGGGGATTGAACCCTGGTCCCTGCGCCTGCCTAAGCAGGTGCTTTAGTCCACTGAGCTATCTGGCCAGCCCTCTTGTATCCTCTAGCGACAGGTGAGCTGCCAACCGAATGGGAATGTGACTGTGAGAATGCATCTGGAAGCTAAAAGCTATACCAGGCAAAGGACAGACACCTGCATTAATAGACACCTCCATTAGGACCTGAGTGGGCAGCTAAGACCAGGTGGGCAAGTGGCTTTCCCTACCTACCAGGGAGAAGGTATGGAGTGTTGTCAGCTGGGAGTTTATGTGGCTAGTGCTAGTAAGGCTCCAGTAGAAAATGGAAGGTGAGAGAAAGAGGCCCAAAAGTGCCCTCAGAAGGAAAAAGGGTCTCAGAGAAGTGGGAGAGATAGTGGGCTAGATGTCAGATTTCCTCTCCAGTGTAGCAGGAAGGTGAGGTGTGAACCAGGGCTCCCCAGAGGAGAGGGAGGGAGGAATAGAGAGAGTATAAGGAATTGGCAGGTCCTAAGATGCACAGCTGAGTCAGCAGCTGCAGCCCAGGGAAGCAAAGAGTGCAGTTCCAATTGACAGTGGTGGGCTGTTGGCCCAAGAAGAGCCCATGTCCTAGCTCACTGGCTGCCAAGCAAGAACTCTTCTTGTTTGGTAGAGGTTTGGCCCTCCTCTTCTGTCCAGGACTTCATCTGATTAAATGCAGCCCACCACATTAGGAGGGACACCAATCTTCTGATTCAAATGTGAATCTGATTGAGAAACATACTTATACACACTCACCCTGTATCTGGGCATTCCTTGGCCAGTCAGATGTCACTAGGGGCCAGGGTGATAGCTCAGGGGCCACAAGTGCCTGCCTGGCAAGTGCAAGGTCCTGAGTTCGATCCCTGGTTCTGCAAAAAACAACAACAACAACAACAAAAACAAAACCAGAGCCACCCAAGGCAAATGGCTCCTTACAGAAGCCTTTGCTGGGCAAGGTGGCACACTCCTGTAATCCTGGCACTTGGGAGGCTGAGGCGGGAGGATAGGTGTGAGTTCAAGACCAGCCTGGGCTACAAAAGTGAGCTCAAGGCCAGCCTGAACTGCATAGCAAGACCCTGTCTCAAAACGACGGAAAAAAAAAAAAAAAGTTACAGAACTAAACACACAAAAGATAAAGGCCAGGCATGAAGCTGGGCCATTATATGGGTCTAGTGTAAGGGTAAGGCAATCTGATGGTGGCATCTGTTTTTTGGCGGGGAAAGTAGGGCTCTATAGATGAAAGAGGAGAGATGGGGACATCTTAAGAGGGCTAGAGAGTAGGTCACTACAAGGAAAAAGATGGTTAGGCAGTGCAGCATCTGCAGGGTGGAGATGGGAACAGATTGCTTCCTGGTGGGATGCTCTCAAATGTACCGTCATTGCAGAGGCATATGGACCTTCCTGTTTCTGGCCCTGGATGGCTTCATCTATAGGAGACACATATTAGAATGGTGTGGCATCCTAATTGTGAGGTTTCTGAGCCACCATCCTAGTAGTCAAGGGAGACACATGAGCAGATGAGCAGCTGAAACCCAAAAGTCTGTCCAAGTCAGGCCCTATATCCTAGTGGGAGTGGGACTAGAAATTGGGGTCTAAAACTTGAGATTGCTAGCACTATACTCTTTTCTCTGGTGCCTCTGCACTGTTGGTATCGCAGTACCTTGATTAGAAAATGCAGCACTGACCAGCTCACAATGAAGTACCTTTGTGACCATAGCATACATGAGAAAAGAACCTTCTATGTGTTCTTGTGCTTGTATGGATCTGTGCATGCAGAGAACAGGTAGATTACTTTGTTTTAACATAAATAGGGTGATTTAGAGTAGTACTCAGTTCTCTGGTACTCTGTTCACGGACTCACCATGTTATGTACTGTGGACATATTATGCTTTTCCTGACCACTCCCTGCTGCTGGACTCCTGTTCTACAAACCCTACCCTCAGATGAGGGCTCTTTTTTTTTTTTTTTAAGAAGGGTTGAGACAGGGTCTCGCTATGCAGTTGAGGCTGGCCTTGAGCTCACTTTTGTAGCCCAGGCTGGTCTCAAACTCTCACCAATCCTCCTGCCTCAGCCTCCCAAGTGCTGGGATTACAGGCGTGAGCCACCACGCCCGGCTTATTTTATTTTATTTATTTTTCTTGTTTCAGAATCTTTATTTGTTTATTCACTTATTTTTATTGCCGGCTCAGCCCGCCCCAAGGGCAGGGCTGGTGCAGCATGTGGTGCGGGGGATTGAACCGCGGTCCCTGAAGCCACCCAAGCTTTTCCAAGCAGGCACTTTAGACCACTGAGCCATCCCACCAGGCCCCAGATGAGTGCTCTTTTTGATGCTCCTCTAACCCATTCAGTAGGATTGAGTGCCTGGTGCTGGTTAGAGCTCTCCAGGTTGTGAGTGATCCAGGATCCCACTGGACTTGGAGCTAAGCTATTAGGGTGAATGTAGTGATGGAGGGTAGAGTTCAGATTTACATTAGAAGAGAGATAGCGTTAGTCTTTACTTATAGGATCAGTCATGGTGGGAAAGAACACAATTTGTTCAAGTCGTAACTGTATATAATACTCTACTGCTGGAAGGAAACAAATACATTTTAGGTTCCACTGAAGTTAAGTCTAGCTTAATGTCTTCATTGAATGCCCCACTCAGGCCTGTAGGTGCCTCTTCCACTCCAACCCAGCCTCTGCATTAAGACCCCTTCCCTGATCCCACAGGACACTGAGAAAGGAAGTGCTCTGGTTTACTTAGTGGTATGTTTGGCCCAAAGTGCTTCCTTGAATCAGTGAGTCTCTGATGGATGTGATTATGAAAATATTCCTACCTTGGAAAATAAGTAATGAGCCCTCCTTCCTGTTCTCATTCTGTTTTTATTTTTATTCTTTTTCTTTATAGTTCAGGCTGCTCTTGAACTCACTGTTTAGTCCAGGATGGCCTTAAATTTGTAGTGATCCTTCTGCCACAACCTCCTGAGTGCTGGAATTACAGGTGTGTGCGCCACACTAGCCCTTCACTTTATGCAGACAGTCCTGGTCACTGTTGATTTCTAGATTCCAGCCCTGCTCTCCTAATAGGAACTGATTCCACAGCATCGCGGGCATGTCACCTTTCTGTGGATGGACCATGAGATCCCCAGTGGAAACTCCCCCAGCCTCTTTTACTCTTTTTTTTTTTTTTTTTTTTTTCTTATTTCAGAACTTTGTTTGTTTATTTATTTTCATGGCTGGTTCAGCTTGCCCTGAGGGCAGGGCTGGCGCAGCATGTGGTGCCGGGGATTGAACCGAGGTCCCTGCAGCTGCCCAAGCTTTCCTAAGCAGGCACTTTAGACCACTGACCTATCCTGCCAGGCCCCGCTTTTATTCTTTAGCAGGACATGAAGGCGTGTGGCGGCAGGCCCTGACTCACTGCCCCACTTTGTCCTCCACAGTTTCCATCAGTGTAGCATGCTATTTCTCCCCTGTCAGCAGGTACTTGGCTAGTCAGCTTGTTGTATCTTCCCCTCTTTGAGAGAATCTTGCTCCTCCCACTTCACCTTCATGTTAGCATGTGCAGCTTCTTCCCTGGGGTGACTTTTTTTTTTTTTTTACAGGTTCTTTTTTTTTTTTTTTAAATATTTAAAATTTTTATTTTAAAGAGTAAAAATAGAAACAAAGATAGAAAAACAGTAACAAGCAAGAGTACATATTTTACAGGATTTCAAAGCAAGAACAAAAATTTATGTATTTTCATCATCAAATCTGTTTAGATTAATAGATATAGGTATGTTGCCGGGCGTGGTGGTGCACGCCTGTAATCCCAGCACTCGGGAGGCTGAGGCAGGAGGATTGGTGTGAGTTCGAGACCAACCTGGGCTACAAAAGTGAGCTCAGGACCAGCCTCAACTGCATAGCAAGACCCTGTCTCAAAAAGACAAAAAAAAAAAAAATAGATATAGGTATGTAAGATTGGTCAAATAATTAAACATTAACACTTTCAATAAACCTTAATTTTTTTTTTCAACTCTTCCAGATGCATTTTGTATTTGTCACTCTTATGAAAAAAAATTTAGAGCCGGGCATGGTGGCGCATGCCTATAATCCCAGCACTCGGGAGGCTGAGACAGGAGGATCTGTGCGAGTTCGAGACCAGCCTGGGCTACAAAAGTGAGCTCAAGGCCAGCCTCAACTGCATAGCAAGACCATGTCTCAAAAAGACCAAAAAAAAAAAAAAAAAAAAAAAAAAAAAAAAAAAAAAAAAAAAAAAAAAAAAAAAAAAAAAAAATTATAGGGGCTGGGGAGATAGCTCCGTGGCACAAGTGCCTGCCTGGCAAGTGTGAGGTTATAAGTTCGAACCCCAGTTCCAGAAAAAGTAAATAAAAAAAAAAAAAAATTTTATTTATAGGGGTTGAAGATGGAGAAAATGCAAGGTCCTGAGTTTGATTCCTGGCAACCCACTCTCCAGATAATGGGCATTTTGGTTGTTTCCAAGATTTGGCTATCCCAAATTGTGCTGCTATGAACATAGTTGTACAGATATCACTATGATATGATGTTTTCATTTCTTCTGGGAAAATTCCCAATAGGGTGATAGCTGAATTGAATGGGATTTCCAATTCTAGTTTTTAAGGAGTCTCTACACTGCTTTCCATAATGGTTGTACCAGTCTGTATTCCCACCAGCAGTGGAGAAGTGCTCCTTTTTCCCCACAGCCTTTCCAACATTTGTTGTTGGTTGATTTCTTATGGTAGCCATTCTTTCTGGGCTGAGATGGTATCTAAGTGTTGTTTTAATTTGCATTTCATGATGGGCTAGCAATGTGGAGCATTTCTTCATGTATTTATAGGCTTGTTGAATTTCTTTCTCTGAGAAATGTGTGTTCATCTCAGCCTGGGGTGACTTTGATTTATGTCTTGAGTGAAACGATAATAGTACCAGTATAACCTCAAAGGCCAAGCAAATGGCATGTGTATTACCTCCCCATCCCCCAAGAACAGTGGGTGTTCTTCCATCAGTGGTGGGGTTTTTTTGTTTTGTTTTATGATATCAGGGATCAAACTTGGGACCTTACACTTGCTGGGCAGGTGCTTATGCTTCTGAGCTATCTCCCTGGCTTGTCAGTAGTTTTTTGTTGTTGTTGTTTTTGACTTGGAAAGCCATACCAGCCAAACAAAATAATGCATCTTTTATTTAGTTGCATTGATTTAGCAATTGTGTGGAAGGTATTAGAAATGCCTTTTTTTTTGTCCAGTTCTGGGGATTGAGTCCAAGCCTTTGCACTGAGTTACACCCATAGTACTTTTGTATTTTTATGTGTAAGAGATGAGGCTTCACTAAGTTGTGTAGACTGGGCTCAGACTTTTATGATCTTTCTGCCTTAATCACCTACAGTGCTGGGATTAAGAAGTGACTTTCTTTGTCACATGCAAAACAGTGGTCTTGAAGGCCTGTGTCTGATTTGGATGTCCTGTTTCTGCTTCTGGAATATGAATTCCTTTTTTTTTTTTCATATTGGTTTGTTGTCTTAATTACTTTTCTCATTGCTGAGAAAAAAATACCTGACACCCAAAGTTAAGGAGAAAACATTTATGTAGTCCACAGTTTACAGAGGTTTTAGTGTGTGGCTCCAAGGCAAGGTAACATGGTAGAGGGAGAAACAGTCCATAGCAGGGTAGAGCAGACAGAAGGCAGCAAGCAACAAAAAAGAAGATAGCAGCTCTTTCTGTCCCTTATATCTTAGGTACACTACCTGCTTAGGGCACGCTGAGAATTAATCCTAGCATCACATACTTGATCCTAGTAGCATACACCCTAGATCCAGCTGCCTACAGAAAGCTTGTTCAGTGATATACTCTTTAGGTGTATGAAATGTCATGCAGTAGCTACTCTTGTTAACTGCTCTGTCAGGGGCATGTGTTCTAGTTGAGTATACTGTTTTTGTTTTAATATTGTCCCCATAATTACGCATAGGTAGAGTTTTTTTTTTTGTTTTTTTTTTTTTTTGTCTTTTTGAAACGGTCTTATTGTACAGTTCAGGCTGGCCTTGAGCTCAGTTTTGTAGCCCAGGCTGGTCTCAAACTCTCACCAATCCTCCCACCTCAGCCTCCCGAATGCTGGGATTACAGGCCTGTGCCACCACGCCTGGCTGGGTAGAGATTCTTATGGACAGTCTTTCCGAAGGCAGTTGTTCTTAGGAGTAAGTTCTTACCTCAGCCTTTGGATGTGAGTATGCCTCATGGTGAGAGCAGACACAGAAGGCATTTGTTGATTGATTTTTGTCTTTTTTTTTTTTTATAGGAAAGTTGTGATACACAAATAGTTGCTCTTTAACATTCATAAGAACTTATGCCTTCTGCTTGTTACTTGATTTGTTTCAAACCTGGGCCATAAATCTATTTCTGCTCTTTTCTTTCCAGTTCAAGTTACTCTTCTGATGCTCTGGATTTTGAGACTGAACACAGATTAGATCCTGTATTTGATTCTCCAAGGATGTCCCGTCGTAGCTTGCGCCTGGTCACGGCAGCATATAGCTCTGGGGACAGCCAGGCTATGGATGCACACTCCTGTGCCAGCAGCATGGCTTCTCTCAAGGACAGAGCCACCATGTGAGTACCACTTAACTTTATCTTCCTGGCTCCAGTCCCAGTTAAAACCAGTTTTGGAAGCTTGTTTAGTCTAAAACGATGTTTTTCATCTTGAACTTAAATATACATGTGCATGTATGTACCCTATAAAGATTCACCCTATAAAGTTGTAGCTTTGCTATGAGTAAAACCAAACTGATTCTCCAATATGGGTGGATGTCTGATGTTGAGGTATGCTGAAGCTCTTAAGAACTGGCTGATGGCCGGGCGTGGTGGTGCACGCCTGTAATCCTAGCACTCGGGAGGCTGAGGCAGGAGGATTGGTGCGAGTTCGAGACCAGCCTGGGCTACAAAAGTGAGCTCAGGACCAGCCTCAACTGCATAGCGAGACCCTGTCTCAAAAAGACAAAAAAAAAAAAAGAACTGGCTGACTGCAAGGGACACAGATGTACTCCAGAGGGCACTTTGTCTTTGTAATGAGCACCTGCTAAATGTTGAAGGGTGAGGAGTGATGCCAGGTCTTCATCTACAGCACAGATAGCTTCTGTTGTTAGTGATTTGTATGTCTGTCAGGATAGCTGCATGAATGACTGCATTCATAAGATAGGTGCTCGCCCGTGTCAAATGCATTTCCCTCTGGACTCTTTAAGTCCCAGAAGTATTCTTCGCACCTATCCTGTACCAAGAAGGAACAAAGTTCACAGTTGCTGTGACTCTGCCATTCAGGAACAAGGAATGAAAATAACATGATTACTGTGTTAAGGTGGTTCTTTGGAGTAAGAACGATGGATTGCTGGCACCTAGAGCTGGAATCATGGTTCCCTCTGGACACCTACATGTTTGTTATCTAAAAAATTAGATTTCTTACCTTGTAAGCTTCAGATACAATTGTTTCATGACAGAGTTAAGAGCCTCAATGTCAGATTTACCAGGTTGTGCTGAAGTAGACAGAGACTCTGAGGTTCTTCCATGGTAAGAGGAGACCAGGGATATGGCTGCTTAGGTGGTAGTTTGTCACTGCTTTTCCCATCACCGATTTTAGAAAAGCACAGGGGTTTAATTTTTATTTATATTTATTTATTTATTTATTTTTAAAATTTATTTTTATTTATTTATTTTCTTGTTTCAGAATCTTTGTTTATTCACTCATTTTTATGGCCGGCTCAGCCTGCCCCAAGGGCAGGGCTGGCGCAGCATGTGGTGCCGGGGATCGAACCGCGGTCCCTGAAGCCGCCCAAGCCCTCCCAAGCAGGTGCTTTAGACCACTGAGCCATCCCGCCAGGCCCTTAATTTTTAATTTTATTTATTATTCTTATTTTTATTTGTATGACCAGCTCAGCCTGCCCTGGGGTTGCAGCTAGCACAGCATGTGGTACCAGGAATTGAACTGTGGTCCCTGCAATTGCCTAAGCTTTCCTAAGCAGTTAATTTATGCTGCTGAGCCATCTCGCCAGCCTCTTAATTTATAATTTTAAAGACATTTTTAAGTCATTTTTAGTTTCAAGTTATTTTACATTTGAACCACTTTTGGGATATTGGCCACAAAATAACCTGTAGCTATCTATGTTTACAATTTTTTTTTTTTTTTTTTTTGCGGGATTGGGGTTCGAACTCATGACCTTAAACTTTCCAGGCAGGCATTTGTGCCACAGAGCTATCTCCCCAGCCCTATGTTTACAATTTTATAGGCTGTTCTTAGACCCCAGTTTAGCAATTGTTTTGTAGATTAATGTTTTATTACAGGAGTAAAGGCCAGAGTGGTTTTTAAAATCACATGTTCTCAGATACAGAGTTTGTGTTGGTTACAGTCATTTTCTATTGACTTGAATGGGAAGGAAACTTGTTATTTACTCCCTTCTCTGCAGAACAGTAAAACAACGCAAAAGTGCAAGCAAGCAGGCTTCTTTCAGCATCAACCATCTGTCAGGGAAGGCCACATCCTCCAGCTTCAGCCAGGGCAGCTCAAGAGGTCTACAGGGCACTGTGCTTCCGAGGCCACCTGTGCTGGATGAGACTGTGATTCGTGAGCAGACGAAAGTGAACCACTTGTGGGGTGAGTCACTGGGAGAGGTATACAGCTTGGCCCTGGCCTGGCTTTCCCTGTGATTGTTCTAGAAAGGAGGCAGGGTGTGCCTTCGGGTGGTTTACCATGTTCTTGTTTGGGGAGCATCAGAGGAGGTCAGAGTCTCATCACATTCAGGAAGGAACATCTTCAATGCCGCCATGCATAACTAAAGTAAAGTTGTGCATTATTATGTGGAAGATTGATCAGATACTTTTTTTTTCTTTATAATTTTTTTTTTATTTTATTTTTTTTAAACACTTTATTTTTTTTTCTTGTTTCAGAACTTTTGTTTGTTTGTTTATTTCTTTTTATGGCCAGCTCAGCCTGCCCTGAGCTACCCTCAGGGCTGGCGCAACATGTGGTGCCTGGGATCAAACCGTGGTCCCTGCAGCTACCCAAGCTTTCCCAAGCAGGCGCTTTAGATCACTGAGCCATCCTGCCGGGCCTTTTTTTTTCTTTTTAAAAATGTATTTAGTTGTTACAGGTTCTCACCATGCAGCTCAGACTCATAGTGCTCCTGTTTTCAGCCTCCCCAGCACTGGGATTACAGGTGTGCGTCACCACACCCAAACCTTGGCCAGCTCAGCCTGTCCTGGGGAAGGGCTGGCACAGTGTGTGCCAGGGATCTAACTGTGGTCCCTGAGCTTGCCTAAGCAGGCACTTAGTCTGCTAAGCTCTCTCGCCAGACCACTGATGCAATGTTTTGCTTTGCTTTGCTTTGCTTTTTTTTTTCTTTTGAGACAGGGTCTCGCTATGCAGTTCAGGCTGGCCTTGAGCTCACTTTTGTAGCCCAGGCTGGTCTCGAACTCACACTGATCCTTCTGCCTCAGCCTCCCAAGTGCTGGGATTATAGGCGCATGCCACCATGCCCAGCTTGCTGATGCTTTTCTAAATACATTTTTTTTTTTTTTTCAGTACAGAGTAAGAAAACTAGGGCCTGTGTCTATTAGGTGAACACTCATGTCACTGAGCTACACTTTTTTTCTTTTTTGACTTTTTGAGACAAGGTCTTGCTGTGCAGTTCAGGCTGGCCTTGAGATCACTTTTGTAGTCTAGCCTGGTCTCAAATTCACACTGATCCTCCTGCCTCAGCCTCCCAAGTGCTGGGATTCCAGGCATGCGCCACCACCCTTGGCACTGAGCTACACTTTTAAGAAGTTTTATATTGAGACAGTGCAGCCAGGTTGCCCAGACTGGCCTTAAACTTAAGATCCTGCTTTAACCTCCTGAGCAGTTGGCAGTGTATGGGCCACTTCGCTGAGGTTTACACTTTGCTTTTGTAAAATGTGTAAATAAAGGCAGTATAGAAATTAACCAATGTATTTCTACAAACATCTAAACAGTGTGGTAGCCAGAACATTTCTCTAAGTCTTGAGAAAGAATAGTGTGGGGAGTTGTCTGAGAAGCAGGGTTAGGTGGCAGTGTCCTGACTGAAAGCCCCAGTAGTGTGATGGACATTTTCATGGGCACATATAGCATCCTAAGGCTGAACAGGAAGTACAGAGCTGCTTGCTGAGTCCATTTATGTTCAGGCTGGCCCTTTCAAGGGAGTTGAGGGCCCAGATTCCAGCAATCTTGTGTGCTCCTTTGAGAGCACTGCTTCTAGTTGGGCACCATCTCCCACATGGGTACTGTGAGTATCCTGGATGTCTGGCTCTCTGAACTTCTGCCTACCTCTTGGGATCAAAGTGTATGCTGTTAGGCAAGGGTTCCTTAGAGGCCATCTCTACATAAAGCCAGCAGTTGAGTTCTGTTTGTGTCTGCAGAGCTCTGCATCAGCTCCAGGCTCATTAGTGAGTAAGTACATCCTGTTCCTGGGTGCCTAGGAACAGGATGCTAATATGTCACCAAACAACCTTTATTGTCTTTAGGGGGTGCGGGGGATCTGTTCTGTTCAGCAACAAAAATATGTATGTATTTTTCAGGTCTTGATGATGATGGCGATCTTAAAGGTAATTACTTGAATCTTTTCTCCTGTATACTTTTCAGAACAGAATTTGTAGTTAGGTATCTGTAGATTCTGATAAACAGATTCTACTTTTTTTTTTTTTTTTTTTTTCTGACAAGCCATCTTGTGAGTTGTTTATTTTTTTTTCCAATTTTTTTATTGTTTAAATTTAACAGTGGTTATATTACATATTTTCATCATCAGATCAGTTTAGATTAATACATATAGGTACATAAGATTGATCA